>JAPYYQ010000119.1:0-102693 GCA_030522585.1 Anagyrus pseudococci
ATTTTCTTATTTAATCGCTTTTTTTTTAATTAAAAAGATCGCACAGACTGTTCTATGTAGTGCAGCGGCTAGCTCTCCAGCGGGTAGCTTCAGCTTCATATTTATTGCCTACGTTTTATAATAATTTTTTTTTTTTTCAACGAACATACACATTGTGGCTAATTTAATCGGAATAACGCAACGTCGGAGCGCATCAATTTTCTCGCTCGTACATTTAAATACCAAAAAACGACTGGAGCTCAACGCAATTATTCAAAAATACAGGCTATTTACTTTTATTAAATGGGTAAACAGAGGAAGATACATAGGCTTATGGCAAATTGACCTCATCAATTTTCGAACGCTGGACGTAACTAGTACCGCGTATCATCTTCGCGCATAACTTTTTTTTCGTGCAATTCTTTATTTGCATGAAAAGAATATAAATTTCGAACAAAGGGGACTCATTAATTAAACAAACGGAAGATTAGACAAAAGGAAGCTGTTGCAACAAGAAATTGCTGTAGGAGGTTTGCTCGTTGAGTTTTGTAGGACAACCTAACAATACGTCACTTGTAGCTCTACGTATGGCCCCACAACTAAACGAATAAAAAAACAAGTCCAACTAAAATCAGATGTGTATATAATTATTAAATAAAAGACCAGTCCAGCTCCGAAGCTACGAGCAACAATGCACACTCTTTAAGTTTTTTTACGAGACAGCTTGTCCAAACATCCAAGAATCGTTAGAAGATCAAACCTATGGCTATATCGCCTTACGTTCTCGGAAGAGTGACAAAGAAATTTTCGAGGATGTAGCGTTACATTTCAGAAGTCAAATAAAATAAGCGAAGCCAAGAGAGAGAAGTGCCGTTGGTGGGGCTGCTGCTACGAGAGCAAAGGCGCACACACTCTTTCGATTGTCAAGCCCGGGCCGGCCCACACATCTCGGTATACGTGCGAGAGGACATTTTCCAGACGTTCCTGCCTCTTGACATTTGTCATTCGAGGGACCGGGGAGGAGGAGCATTCCGGAGGACCTCGACCGCGAGCCCTCGAGGCTTAGACAAATCTTCGCGTTGACTAACAAAAGTGCCCCGCGGCTCGAATAGAGACAGAGAGAAAATGAGATTTTAAAGGGGGGCGGAGAAAGGAGAGACGTAGGGGATCGAGAGAAATCTGGTTTTTCCGATTCGACGCTTGGCTATATTCTGAGTAAACAAATGGAATTTCGAGGAAGTGCGCGCGTGTATACCATAGATGCCTGTTCGGCTCGATTTCCCCGCAGGTCCCTGTTAACGGTAAATACGCACGTATTTATTATTTTTCCAGAGACACACGGAGAGCGCCGTGGAAAAATAATTCGAAGCGAGAGATAGGCGCGCCCCGATTGGTTGCGATCGTCAGCGGCTGTCAGTCGCCTATAATCTCGCTGAAATTTGTCACTTCCTAGGCCTACGTAAATATATAATAAAGAGGAAAGCGTGGCGGTAGCGCGCGCGCGAAATGCGCGCCTGTATAGGAATGTCGTAATTGTTTTCCTCCGCTTTCAAATTAGCATCGAGTCTTCGCTATCGATAATCTACCGGCCGGCCGTTCCCACACGTGTCCGGGGGCCGGGGCGAACTCGTTTCGAAATGTGACATTATACTTTTCATATCATAATGGCCGCACGCGACCGATTTTTAACGCTGGATATGCCGCGCGCGTCAGACAGCGCGGCGATCGGACTCCCGGTGAATAATGGCAAATTATACGCGGACAACTCGAGCTCGCAGCAAAAGAGAGAGAGAGGGGGGATTACGACGCGCGGTGAAATCGTCCCGAATGGGGCAGGTGGGTAGACGCGTATAACGTGCGTGAGCGTTGCATATGCGCAGAGACCGGGAGAGCTGGAGAAAGAGCGTTGGCTATTCTGCTGGAGGGCAGAAGAGGGGGTAAATTTATTGAAACTAATCGAAAATGCGGAAGGCGCGCGGTAAACGCACTGCGCGAGCGCCTGCTCAGCTGATTACAGCCGTTAGCCTGCAGCCGCGGCAAGTCTCTCTCTCTCGATCCGAAGGTAAAAGCAGTCGACGCTTAGAGATATCACTCGTTCTATCAATTTTATTGGACTCGAGACGTCGAGAGGTAAAAATAGAGGAGCCGCTTGATTATCATGTTATGGCTCAATGCCTAGCGCTGGCTGATCGATTTATTTGGTAGAGAGTCAGCTTAGCTTACCGGCCATTAATTTGAAGCTTGAATAAGCTACTTGCTTCGAGAAAATAATGATAATAATAAGCGGGTTAAATCGTGGGTTCCTTCTGAGAGAACGAACGAACGAACGAGGGAGAGAGAAAGAATGAAAAAAACGTTTCTTCTGAAGCTTTTGAATAGAGAGAAAAAAAAGAAGACGAGGGCAAAAAATGGCTCTTATGTTAATTCTTCATTCATTAAGTCACATTCTGTTGAAAAATTCTGAAGAAGTCGTGACTAATTGTAAATTCCAACCGGGTGAAACAGACGCGCACAAAGGTATATGTATCGTTATAAAAAGTGCAATATCCGGATAACTTAATACGCCGCGTTCCCAGAAAATCAGCTTTAGAAAATAAATATCCGCCGAGATGAAATTTGGCGAAATTAGTTGTACACCTTAAACACAGCGTTTTACAACATCATTTTGAACTGACAGAAATACAGATGGAAAAACACTAAACGTTCTCGCATTCACCCAATAGTTGTAAAGTCACGTAAAACTCTATCCACCCCATTCGTTTCAGCGATAAGAGAAAAAGAAAAAAAAACAATAAAAATGTGAAAAGTCACAAAAAAAATTGGTAAAGTATATAAGAGGAGAGGAATCGAAGAAACTCGAGCGTTTATACTCGCAGGATATATATCCAGAGAGTCCCCCACACATCGAGACACATGCCTTGTATGCACACACGAACGCAGACTCGTTGATGGGAGAAAAGAGAAGGAGAAGTCGAGAGGTTGGCGATGGAGTCAGGGAGGGGATAGATGGAGAGGGAGAGGAGAAGGGAAAGGAGGCAGCAGCAGGAGAGAGAGACTAAGGATGCTGGCTAGTCGCCGGTGGCGGTGTGGTGCGCGTGTGCGCAGCGCGTTATACAGTGGTGGTCAGGTGGTTCGCAAGGACGCGGCAGGCCGTTCACCCGCTCTCTCTCCATACAGCGCTCCTCGGCCGCCGCGAACTTTCCTCCGACTCCTATCCTTCCCTCTCTCTCTCTCTCTCTCGCTCACGCAGGCTCTTATACGCGCAGACACAGCGGCGATCGTTGAGCTGCGCGTACACGGATCCGACAACTCTTTCTCTCTCTCTCTCTCGCGCGCGCGAGTCTACTTTAGGATTTGCTTCTTTTCCGACAAAGCTTTATCATTACCCCTCAGGGTTTATATTCTTTTACGTTTTTTTATTTTTTTAGAGAAAAAACTAAAGTTGCCAAAGACTTTTGTAATTTTGATAAAACGTGTATTGTAAATGTCAAACAATCAGGAGGGGAGATGTTATACCGCGAGCTAGTGCCGATAGAAATCGTCGGAATTTAATGCTCCCAAGAGAGCAAAGGCAAACAACGCGCGGGTTGGATAGGAGATCGAACGTCGGGGAAAAACAATCGTCTGAGAAAGGAATAAAGCCGAATTAACGAGTCGCACTTTCCATCGCGACGCTCTCTCTCTCTCTCACCTCTCTTTGTAAAAGACTGAGATAAAGATAGAGATAGATAAAGAGAGAGAGAGAAAAGGTTGCTCGAGGCAACGGCGTTCATTCGTTACGATGCTTGATCAGGGAGAAGTGCTTGTCCCTTGTCTGCGCGTACCGATGATTTTCACCTTTCCTCGTTAAGAAAATTATGTATTGCAAGCCGGTTTTCCACGGCCTCTTGTATATTTTAGCCAACGCTCTCCCCGTGCGTTGCTCAAACGCGAATCCCCGTAGTGTATGGCTCTAATATCGAGAGGGAGAAAGAGAGCGCGTGCATAAGTGTTGAACTGCGGGATTGCAGTTGACTTTAAACCAAGGTGCAAATTAATATGGAATGTCCTATTTCTTTTTTTTCTTTTTCAGCGAGCTGAAATCGGTTTCGATGAAAATGGACTTTCTGGAAATCGGATGTCGCTCGGATGCTGGTAATCAGCGTAACCTGTTCTTTTGTTGTCAATATTAATTGACATGTTATTATGCCGGAGAAGAGGCTGAGAGGCTTAGGGGGAAAAGAATCCTGGAAACGAAGAATGGATTAATAACAATTCTTTTACATACGTAATAGATGCGTGATTTGCATTGCAAATCTCGAGTGTGTCATTCCATAGAAAAACAATGTTTACGTGAATTTCAGGGGTATAGCTTAGGGGCAAACAAATGATTTTGAAATATATATTTTATTCACCTTTGTAAATTTTTTGTTCCAAACAATTTCATAATAAATTTAATAATCAACAGTCACTTCCATGCCATTACTTTTATTATCTAATAACCTTATCACATCATGAATGGAGGGGAAAAAAGAAGGGGCGTAACGAACGAGCGCGCGACGTCAAAAGAATAAGCCGAAGCCCTTCGAGTGATTACTCGATCGTGAGGAAATACAGGGGAATAAGAAGAGGTGGCGCAGCGAAGAGAACTAACTAATATAACAACCGGATTTCTCCAAGACGCGAAACAGTGCCACGTATACCCCCTCTCGTTCCCGTCAGTTGTATTTGACGCGTCGCGGACGTTCGCATAGTATAAGCTACACTAAGAAAGAGAGAGAAAAAAAACAGCCTCTGATGGAGAGCAGCAGGAAAATGAGAAGCTACAAAAGGAGGTGGTATTTGGCCCAGCAGTAGATCTCGCGTGCTCTCCGCAGCTTCGTCCTGTCCCTGGCTCTCCATACACCTCCGTGGAAGAGGGGAGCAAGAAGGGAGGGAGTGTGGAAGGCGAGAGAGCTGGTAGCGCGCACGCAAGGAGCAGTCGTCGTCTGTCGGGGCTGCTATTAGCTTTCTTCCCGGGGGCTAATACGCGCCCTGTCACCGCCAGGAAATAAGAAGTTCCAAAGAGTCACTTTGTTAGCCCCGACTCTTATTCTCCTCCACCCCTAGCTCTCCAACCTTTCTCTCTCTCTCGGAGGCGCGAGAGTTGCCTGAGCTACTGGCTACTGAATGCGAGCTTGTGCGTGAGCTGAAGCCGTTCGATGGCAATAATAGAGTAGGCGCGCGCGCGCGCGAGTGAGAGAGAGAAAAAGAGAGGAGAATGCCGAGCGCGCGCCATTGGCAAATAAAAGCGAGAGAAGGAGGGAGAACAAAATAAAGAATCGAGCGTGTATAACTGTTGCTGAAAGACGAAAAAGTCCGCGGATGGAGAAGACGGGGCCGCCGCTGCGTGCGGAGAGTAATGGAACGAAAGGAGGAAATTGGCGGTGGAGGAGGGAGAGAAGTATATACCGATGCGTCGCTTTACGTATAAGGGAGCGGGATCAGAGCAATCGGCTGCTCCTGCTACTGCCTGTGCCGGCAGGCCAGAGGTGGGAGGGGAGGGCACTTTGTTTTTCGCTCGAGGCTAATTGCAAGCGAGCGAGTAGGTGAGGGACGGTAGGGCAGAGGAGCATATAGGCAGGGAGGGACAGAAGTGGAGTTGATAAAAAATACATTTGTCTTAATGTTCAGGCCCGTGATGAATGTCTGTATAATTAGACGATAAATTGTTCGGCGAGTGGGATCGCCAAGTGGACCGCGGACTGATGAGAGAGGCCCCCGCGAGAGCGGCATATACGTTGGGTACTGTTTAGCAAAACACTGCCCGTGAACTGAATCGATAATTTAATTATGCGGAATTACGAAAACGCCAACAATCGATGCTTTGTTGCGGAATATATATCGACGGGTTGTTCTCTCCCCGAGAGCGTTTTTGTATATAATCGTCGCGTGTATATTAATTTCGCGTAAAACTGTTATATTTATATTAATCGTCAGCTAATGGATATTAATTTAGCCTCGAGATCTTGTCTTAAGGAATTGAAAGCAAGTAGGTGCGCAGAGTAGTCTCGAGAATCAGATACACACAACAATACAAACATAATGAGGCTAGTTAATGCTGCAGAGAGACGCGCAAGAGTGTGCCGAGCGGCGCACAAGCACGCGATCCCGGAGAGCTTGCTTCTGCAAACCTAGCATTTTTCCGTTTACTCCTGAATTGGAATGGTTTCTTCTTCTTCATTTTTTCTTCATTTTTAATTACTATTAACCTCGGATTCTCACGAAAATAACTATTTTCTCGTCGGCAGAACAAGCCTGCGCCTCTATACACTGCACTCGTCACTGTCATTCTACTTTGTTTGGTAAACATTAATTACCCAACAGCCCCCGCGTGCGTGCACGTATCGACGCTCTGCCTATGAATAATGGTAAATAAATCAAGATCTCGAGATTGAGCCGCTCATCCGGAGAGGAAACTAAAAAAAAAAAAACAGAAACGATCGAGGAGGTAACCGGCGCGACTCTGCGTACTACACGCAGACAATGTAAGCTTGCAAAATTAAAGGAAATGATAGAGAGGGGGGCACAGGCAGCCGACATCCAATATCAATATATACACGTACAAGGCTGCGAATATGAGCGTCGCAAAACACACGCCTGCGAAATAACACGGTAGCGAAACAGACGGCGCGGCACGGGAGAGCTATAGGGAGAGAGAGGGTGGCAGTAATGGTGTGGGAAGGGGGCGGCAATCCAAGAAGGGCCGTTCTCGCGCGTGCAGCAGTAGTAGTAGCACAGCAGCTCTTGCCTCCTGCAGAAGTCGATTGAACAGAAATTGAATGATTGGGCGACGGCAGTAGAGCCAAGCAGTAAGCTATGAGAGGAAAGAGTCGAGGGGGGGGGAGAGAGTAGGGCCGCACTTCTCGAGGGCGCTTGATTGTTCATTCAAACAACAATCGTAATTGCGTTAGGCGCGCGTATATGTATAGCGTACGTACGCACGCACACGCCGGCAGGGCGTCGCAGGACTACCTTATAAAGAGCGCGGGAAAGGAAGAAACAAAGATAACGGAGAATTGCAGCCTGGCTGGTTCGATGGGGGGGGGGGAGGCAAAGGGGAGAGAACTAAAAGAAAGCGCACGAGCCTGAGAAGATAGGGGCGAAATTCAATTTACCTTTCACCGCGCGATGATTCGACTTTCTTTGAGAGCAAGAGAGAAAGAGAGCGAATGGCCGACCAAGTGCGACAATAGACTTTTCGGGAAAAAGGGGTTGTCTCTTGATTCCGTTGACTGCCCGACGACTTTGTACGAATGCCGCGTCGTCTGGACTCTGCTAACAGTAATTGCTCTCTTCATCAGCTGTACTCGCTCCTTTTTTTTCTCTCTATGTTTCTCTTTCTCTCTTGCGAGGCGTTCGATATTGTGTACTTATTTTCGTACACACGAGCTTCTTTGTTACTAATCATATTTGTTCCGTTTCAATGAATCTCCAATTGACCTTAATAAAAACGTAAATCTACCAACTTTTGATATACTCACAGCGTGTGTAATATGTCTATGTACTCTCTGGGAAAGACAAGAGAAGGTGGTCGAAAAGTCAGTGGCTACGGGGGCCAAACATACTGGCGAGTCTCGGGGACAGTTAAAAACGCAGTTAAAAAGTCAAACAAGCCAGACGAGTCGAGAGAGAGAGAGAGAGAGAGAGAGAGAGAGATTTCCAGGCCAGCGAGTCAGCCGGCCGGTGGGGCAGAGTCAAGAGAGCCGGAGGGGGGTCTCCCTTGCGTACGCGCCTAGTAATACGCGAGACGGAGAGAAAGAGACAAGAGAGGGGCGGGTGGACCAGATCCTTGAGTTAACCCCCCCGTCCACATGGGCGCGTGGTAGAGTTCAAGTGTGGGTCTCTCTCGTCGGCGGGCAGGCTTTACGCTCTTTGCTCGGAGGCGGTTGCGGCGTTATTAGCGGCGCGACTCGTTAAGCGGGCTGCAGGCGGCATTGTGCCGCGGCTAAGCAGAGAGCGCGCGGGGAGTCAAGGAAGAGCAACAATGCGCGCCAAGAAGAAGATGGAGGAGGAGGAGGCGGCTATTGTGAGGTTTTAATTGAATTGAAGAGAGGTGAGCGCACGCGTGCGCCCGCGCGTAGAGAGAATGAGAGGCACAATGTGTGACTGCGCGCCGGCGCCGACTTATCGCGGATCGCACGCGCGCGCTCGCTCCTCTTATACGTGGCAAGCTCACCGCGGGAGAGAGAAAAAAAATCTCACGCTACTATACCTATACGTACATGCCATGCTGCCTAGGCTATACGCTGAATCGGCGGCGATCGTCGCCTCTGACGCTACTGCTCCGGCTCTTTTTTCACTGCTACGCCGAGATATCTCGGCCGTGACGCTCTCTCTCTCTCGCTCGTCGTTTCTCAAAGTATAATATCCGCGAATGTACTCGGCCGGCTGATTCCGCGGCGTGGGAGGAATTTCGAGAGAGAAGGCGCCAGACTATTATTTCTATACACACATCTCATTGGCCGCCACTTATAATGCGGGGCATTCGGTTGTGTGCCTGTCAACTTTTCACGGGGGAACTGACGCCTCGTATAATTTACGCTCCAGATGATAAGCGGCGCTGATGCTCCGCGCTCTCTGTGCATAAGCATTTATTCGTATATAAACTATGCCTAGATTATACGTACACACGCCTCCACTACCACCTCCTCCTTATTTTACTTCTGCGCATGAGAAATAAAGACGTTATAGGTTTGACCGCGGCTTCCGACGATCTCCTTGCGGATAAGCTCGATGCTTATTGTCTACGAAATGTAGCTTAATTTATGCTTCTTTTTTCTCATTAAAAATTAATAATGATTTAATGCGAGAGACGGAGGAATTCGTTTGGTTCGCGAAAAAAAAATGTTGGGATTATCGTTATCCAGCTGCGGATGGCTTAAGAATAACGCGCAAACAATCGAAGAAGCTTTAGCACACGAGTTTCAACAGAGTTTTGCATCTACACGTCTCTGTGTATTCGCGTACACGGATTTTCAGTTGTATACACACGAGGCACAGCATGTCAACAATCGCGCGAAGACAAACGGACCAACGACAATCCGGCTATTACAGGTAAAAGCGAGTATTGAATAGCCACGAGTCGAGTGCGGAGAGGGTAAACCGAAAGAGGGTAAGGAGAGGAAGCAGAGGTATGGGAGAAGCAAGTGGCAAAGGTAAGCGCGGAGAGGCACTAATGATTTGCTCAGTTAATATTTGTCCGAGCGCACACACTTACGTGCGTGCGTGTGTGTATTCTTTGGCTGCTTCCTAAATTGAGGTTGACGCATTGTCACTGCTGGACTCTCGCGCCGATTACCATAACAATGCAAACACAATGACACCGCGAAGAGGTCCTGCGGGGACCACCAGCACCTTGCTCTCTCTCTCCCTATCTCTATCTCCTTTGCTCGTTCGCCTTTTTTCTTCTCCTCCGGCATCGTCTCTGTTTATCCAGGTGAAAAAGCCGGGGGCCACCGGCACAGCGCCACGGGCGGCGGCAGCAACGACCTCCGAACCGCTCGCTAGCTACATCGCACACGCACACAAACACGTGCGCGCCGTTCGCTCGTTTTCTAATGCAATTAGTGAGGCCCCGCGAATATCTCGCCGTGACCTCCAGACGCGCGGATCTTTCGCAACCACTTACACACGCGGCTCGCGGCTAAACGCCGCGCCTCGATGAGAATAAAAGGATCTCCTGTCTCCTCTTCTTATTCTTCTTTTTTCTCCTTGTCCCTCTGTCCCGCTAAAAATCTCGCGCATGCAGTTTTCGCAGCTGCTGCCTCTCCCGGCTCTATCCGTATGGATACACAGCCGCTGTGACATCGATTCTTTTATTTTTTTTTTTGTTTAAACCCAAAGCGGCTGGGGAGAATTTCGACTGCTCACGCAGATCGTTTTCTTCGAATTTTAGAGAAAGGCGCGACATCACACAGCTGTTCATATACACCGACGGCGGCTGATGTGTTTGTTACCGATAATTTATGCGCGATTAGGCTTAAGCGAAAAACGACTGATGACCACGAGGTGATTATTAAGTCTTATGTACGATATTATTCAGACGCGGTTTTTTTTATCTTCGCGATATTATACTCAGGTGTGACTCCTGATGGCTGTTGCTGTGGTTTATCTTATCGCTCGCTTGAGTTTCCTTTAAAACTGCGTGTTTGTTTTAGTCAAATAGAGTGGACTTACACTTGTAACTTTTGAAGATTTTTCATTTTCCAATTTTTTTTTTGTTTCACATATTTATTCACCCAAAAAGATGTCAAGTATGTAGAGTACCACTGTGAGCGGCTTGATACCCAAATTTTGTTTGATTAAATTAAATTTTTTTTAATTTCGATATCTTAACGCACGATTGATTTTCGAATCGAAATCTGTAACGTTATACAATTGATTTAAATTAATAATTTTTATTGATATTACATCGGCCACGACGTCGACGACGATCACACGCTCCGCGTAATTCTCATAAAAATCGCATATTTTATTCGTTCAATAATTTGTTCAACGTCAAATTTGATGAATAGACGAAACGCCCAAGTGCCGCAGTAATACGACATACTCCTGAATGACGAAAGGGATGTTAGAGAAGTGAGTAGATGGGGGGGCGAAGAGCCGGGGGTGAAAAAAAAACTTTTCCCCGAAATTAACGACGCGCACCCCTTTAAAAGTAGCGATTAATTTAAAAATGCCCGCTCGCCCGTGGAAACATTCAAAAACGCATCGAATGCGCGCGGAGAGAGGCCATAGAATAAAGCGAAGATAGCCGCGGTCCGGTTATAATTCGCTTCCTAAAGTCAAGCGACACGTGAAATTCGGAAAAAAGTTGCTTCGCGAACGACAAGCCCATCTCCTCCTACTCCTCTATTCCAGGGCAAAAGTTCTCGTGGCATGAAAGGCTGGTTTCAGAAAAGCCAGGCCATTCGAGCTAGTGTATCGGCATTCACATAACGTTATACGAGAAAAAAAGCCCCCGTGCTACGCTGTCACGAAAAAAAAAAGGAATTGAAAAAGAAAATAAGAAAAAAATTAGCGTCTAATTAAAGTTTGCACGCAGCAGGGTGGGGGTAGGGGCAGGCGCATCCACGCGCGCGTTCTATTAACGGACGCTAGTCCGCGCGCCGGAGAGTTGAAAAGAGCCATGGGAGAGATGGGGGCCCTTTTTTTCCCCGGGCCACTCACGAGCCAGTCGAGGACAGCCTTCAGTCAGCCGATCAAAGGCCAGTTTTGCTGGCCGTTCAATTCTTCTCTTGGAACTTCTCTCTTTTCCTGTCCCTCTCCCCCTTACCCTGACTCTCCCTCGCTCGCCGGAAATTCCTCGTTTCCAAGTAATTAATTTACAATGAGCTCGTGGAAAATGAGGGTCGCGCAACTAATACGTCGGCTGTAGTAGGGGCTTCAATGGGTAGTCGAATATCCTTCCTTCGTGTCGCTCCGGGGAAACAAGTGGATGACTGAGAGCTCACAGCTCGATTATTACTTTGACTCGTTTACCCAGCACGCGCTCTCCTCTTCATCGATTGGCTTAACGCTCGCGCGGGAAATGTCCCGGCTTTGTTTGCACAAGAGCGATGACTGTTGAGCGAGTTGCCGGAGCTCAATGGGGCTGTGCTTATGTAGGGGGGGGGGGCGCATTAAAGTTCGACGCCTGCAAGAGTTGCCAGCGAAAAAAAGAGGAGGTATTCCGCGCGACAATCTCGGCGACACATCCGCCGGTGCTCTTTCAATTTCGCCGCTATCCAGCTTCTTCTTTCCAGCCCGGGAGAGAGCTCATTTTTCAGGGAGTGCAGAGACAGGTAGAGCGCTAAGAGCGGAACAGGTTGTATAAAGCTCGAGGAAATGAGAACAGAATCATCCCAGGAGGCAGTTGTGTCTCTCCCCCCGGCCAGCCGGGCTGCGAGCTCTTACGAGGGGCGGATTTGCCGCGCGGATGGCCTTGGTAATTGCCGCCGCCCGCGCCTGCTCCGCCTTTTTTTTCTGCCTCCTCCACACGTACACGCTCACCCTCGGGCGCTCGCCCTTCGCGGAGGAGGGCCAGGCTTACGACGACGGCGACAAAGTCGACGACGACGACGATGACGACGAGCCGCGGGGATAATTGAAAAATGCGAGAGAAAAACGCCGGGCCGGATATGTGCGCCGGAAAATGACAATCACTCGGGGTGAGAGAGACTTGCCGCGCGCCCATGTCGTTCTGACGTAGCGAGCGCGCCCGTGCGAGACGCCAAGGGCTCGTATACACGCCTGAACTCGATTTGACCCCCCGGACTTTTCTCCTTCGAGGGAAATGTTGAATGGACGTTTGACAGGTGAAGATGAATTGCTCTGCATGATGGAGGTAATGTTCGACGATATGGGATATTTCAGACAAGTCAATTGTTTATAATATTATATTTCTGAAAGTTGGGCATGGATTTTGTGGCGATTATTTTTAACAACAGGGATTGGTTGGTCGTAAACAATAATAGGAGTATTTCTTTCAAGGATATCAATTGTACTGTTTGTGACATGTAACGTTTGCGGTTTGCGGATTGAGGTAGCTTCGAATCGATCATATGTATAGATATATAATTCTATCAATATGTTCGTTTTTTTTAGCAGTCGTATTATGTGTCACAGTATTTATTCTTCCCGTAGCGGTAAAATACGTGTATTGTTATTACAAGATTATAACTTAAAATGTTTTATAAAAACCTTAAAATTATACTCGGAAAAATATATTTAAATTATCTTCATGTTTTCATCTGCAATTCACAGTCGAAATATAAAACTTTGAGAAATACTTGCTAAAATGTACTTTTGCAGGGTAAAAAAATAAAAGGCAGAAAGAGAGAAGGAGAAGAAAGAGAAACTGTTAAGTACTCGGTGAAAAAGGATAATACAAATCGTGTCGAAAAATACCTAAAAGCGAAAGAAAGAAAAAAGAAGTAAAGCTAAAAAAAGGCAATTTAAGTATAATACCGAGAGAGAGAAAGAGTGAGAAAGAGGCGGCAACAAGAGGCTCGCGGCAGTCTCTTTTCTGGCTTGCTTTGGGCCTCGGCAGCGATAACGGAATCCTCGCGTTCGCTCGAGAAGAGCGTACAAGGCATTATGCGAAGCCGATCGTGTGGCCCGTCGAAAAATCGTGGGAGAAGAGTTCCGAGCGCCGTAGCCGCCGTCGGTTGATTAGCCAAAGGAGCAGGCCAAGCCGGCTTCTTCAGTCGGCGCTCGCTCTCGGTTCATGAATATTGAGTGTCGTTAAAGCCGGCCGAGAGAGCTTGGCGTAAAAGGCCCCGGCAGATAACAGGGACGCCGGGTCGGAGGGAGGCTGAAGAATAAGAGAGAGAGAAAGAGAGTGGGACAAAAACGAACGGCGCTCGCGCGCGACACACACGCGGAAGGCCGGTTGCTGCGCGGGCGAAAACGCGCATGGAGAGAGAGAGGGGGGACTACTGCGAGCAAAGGGGTGCCTGATGCCGAGAGGAGGAGGAACCAACGAGAGCCATCGGGGGAGGGGGACAAGCGAAGTCGAGAGGCAAATCACAATAATTTATGTTCGCAATTAGGCGAGACTTGATTTATACGCGACGATGACGGGGCGACGCGGACTGAGCGACAAGGACGCTATACAGAGGAGCGCTCGAGAAGAAGAAGAAGCTGGAGGAGGCGGGGGAGAGAAGAAAGCTCTTACGGGTTAGTTACAATAATCAAATCGTCTTTTTACTTTAGGCTCCTTCCTTCCCCCCCCCCCTGTCTCTGTCTCTCTTTCTCCCCGACCGTTCGTGCCTCGTATTTATCTTGCTCCGCGTGTACTACTGCTGCTGCTGCTGCTTCGGTTGTTTGGCGAGAAGAATGGCATTCTTGCGGCCCGCTGCCACTTGCACGGACTAATGGCATTCTAATAAGCTGGAAATACGGGCCTTTGCCGATGTTGTATTAGCTTGCAATAAAACGCGCCGGAATGATGAATATCTGTCCGCTTTGACGACTACTACTCCCCCCCCCCTCCCTCCTCGGGCTTGCATTCGATTTTTTTATCCTAGTCGTCCGCGTTTGATTAATTTTCTTGGTCGTTGCATTTTCGTTCGAACGTTCATTAATTAAACGCCGGATTTTTACAATGTCCTTTTTTTTTAAAGCTCGTTTGTTCGTTATTTATCGAACGTCAATTGAAATTTGACGCTAGGCAGGTTGCACAACGCGCGGCGGCACTTTTCTCTCACTGGGACGCCTATGGGCTGCAAACACTTGCTGCGGCTATTACCTCGGCGCAAAAAAAGAAGCCTTTGTCACGCGGAAAATCCAAGCCAAGCGCGCAAAGTCGTATAACGTAACGAAGCTCAAACAATTGCATAAGGCTTACACGAAAAAAAAAAAGTAAAAAGAGAGACTCGTGCAGGAAGAAACGAGTCAATACGATCCGAGCTAGCTATGTGTATATTCGTATAGCGAAGAGAAACGTCGACAAGAGCCGTGTGCCGAAGAGTGGACATTGGGAGATGGAGAAAAAGAAAAATCATCCAACACCGTGGGTATGGCAGAAGAAGGCGATATCTCTCGAGGAGCGCGTATCTCTTTTGATTATGCAATACACAGAGAGCGAGAGCGCGCGCTAACTGCGCATCGAGCCGCTATCTTTCTCCGGCTGCTGCTGCTGCTCTCTCGCCGCAACCGCGTCACGCTACTCTAAATTTCAGTGAACATCATGCGGCTACTATACCCGCGTTGTTTCTCGGGCGTATTGACTGTCGCGCCCGCGTGTGTCATACAAGACGCCGGAGGATGCGTTGGATGCGCGAGAAAAATTCAACGGCGAGTGTAGGACACCGTTAGACTTTAGTCGAGAACAGAGTATCGCTTCCTCGCGACTTCTCCAGATAGTTCTTTTTTTATTTTAAACGTATTCTTCTATATCAAATACAAATATTTTTTTCATTTGCATTAATGAATGAATATTAATTTTTTTTTTTTTATCAATCGACACGTGTACATCGACGAATTAACAGTCACGATGACAAGCTCAACGGTAATAACTCTAATCGCGTATCAAGCTCGACAAAGCTGAGTATACAATCGTTCGGTTATTGCCCCGATTTCATTAAAAACGCTTAGGAGCATTTTCGAGCGAGCAAGACAGAGAGAGAAAAAAAGAAAGCAGCAAGTAAATATGGCTTCTCCGTCGTTTTACAAATCCAAGCACACGCCTATAGAGGGGGCCGTGGAGGGTAAGAGAGAGGCGGAGGACGAACACAGAAGAAACGGGCTTTGAAACAGTCCGGAGGCGTGTAAACGACGCAGTATAGGTGTACAGTCCATCAGGGCGCGTGTCATAATAACGCGGGGTGTCCACTGAAGAAGCGGGAGCTGCCCCCCGGGGGGAGGGTAGAGGCGCTCGAAGGAAAGAGAGGCCTGCTCAAAAGAATAATGCATATCTCGCGGCTGCCACTTGCTCCGCGTCGCGCGTATATTCAGGAAGCGAGTGGAGAGAGAGAGAGAAAAAGCGCGCGCGAGAGAGAGGAGAGTGGCTGAGAGTACTACATTAGCAATTCTATGATTAAGGCCGTTATTCACGCGCGAGAGCCGGGGCCTCCTTTCTCTCCTGCGGCCGCTCCCGGCTTTACGCGAGAAAGGACGAGGCTGGGTAGTTTCGAGGTAAAGGGCGAGAGAGAGAGAAAGGGGCGCGAGCGCGCGCATCTCGTTACAAAATACTTTAATTAATGACCCCGCGAGACCAACTGCTACTGTCGCTGGCGACGCTTCGTTATTAGCACATTCAGCCGGGCCCGACGTCGTCGGCGTCGCGGCGGCCTCCGCATATTGTGGCCAGGCGCGCCTCACAAAGAAGCCTCCAACCTGTATAACTACCCTCCCGCGACTCCTCGCTTCCCCCGGCCACCCACCCTCTCTTACTCTCGCGCGAGAGCCGAGGATATAATTCTATTCAGGCCGAATAAGCGCGTTCGCGTAAAGCCCTCTGGACTATGGAGCGTGCGCGCGGACCGCCGCGCATGCCCGCGTTGCAATTGCCTTTTGACGCTTTGCAAGAGAAGCAGGGGGGGGGGGAGAAAAAGTACCTTGTGGATTGTGGCTGCGTGCCAATCCGCGCCCGGGTGGTCGTGACTTTTCTTTCCTTTGCGAGCTCTTCCCCACCCCCTCTATCTCTCGGCAGAGAAAGAGAGAGAAAAGAGGAGCGAGAGGAACAAGCAGGAGATGGAGGAGGCTTTTTTATGTACACTCGCTCGCGTGCGGACACGTTGAAAGAACGCAATTAAGAATATTCGAGGATGCCGCGAGCGAGCGCCCAGCAGGCTTTTCCGAAGAGCGAGCGCGAGAGCGATGAGCCTGTTCGCAGCGTACACTATAGTGGCCCCTTTATTTTCGACTAGCTCTCTTTCTTCTTTCCTCTCGCTCTTCTTTTTTTTTTTTAAATTTCTTTCGAGCCTGCGGAGGAGTTGAATTGGCATTATTTTCTCTGGCAGAGCTGCCTGCTGGAATTTCTCGCTTTGCGGACTTTGATGTGGAATAGTAGCTTTCACATTTCGAATACTAATTACGTGATTAAGTCCCACAAAGAAGATTACGTTACTGAATGCCATATCTCCGCTCTACCCTCCAATCTCATTTTTATACTTTGTATTCGAAAGATGCGACGTGCAGGTTATAGCTGTATTGACGCGCTGAGAATAAAAGAAAAAGGCTTCTAATTATAACGACGCAAATATTGAATAGCATTTGTATATGCGTAGGAATTGTAGTTTTTCAGTTTGCTTGATACACGAAGAGATTATTTAATTAGCGAACGCAAAGGATTAGCTTGTTTTTGTTAACACGAGAGAGAGAGAGAGAGCGCGCGCGAGGTCTATATGATCAAAGGCAGTACATTTGTTTACCTGTAAGTAGATACAGGCTGGATCTAGTAAGACATATAAAGCACAACGAAGCGGAGCAACGTTGGCAATTATTTGCATATCACGCTCTCGCGAGTGTAATCTACCTGTTATATCTTGGACTATCTAAAAAACTTAAAGAGCTCGCTTATCGGGTTTCCTTGCGCTAAATGGAATGCAATTTCTTGCCCTGGATATTTTTCTGCTCCGAGCGCGGCTCTCTCGCATTTAAATATCTGGACTATAAAAATTTTCATTATTTCCTCATTGTCAATTTGAATGAACTATAAAACATAATAGGCTTGACAATGCAAAAATCTTGTTTTGATGATTTTAATTTATTCGATAACCGGTCTCTCGACTTTTTACGCTATCCTTCGATAAATCTACTTCTCTTGACGTGGGGTCGAATTCAGCAATAATTGAAAACAATTACTTTGAATTCGTTCTACGTGTCTCATTGTCGATATTGGCATTCTGATCAACTCGACTATCCGCGTTGAAAAATTTCAAACGATGAGCACAGAAGTTGGGGTACGCGTGTAAAAAGCAAAGGCAACAGTAAAAAGGGTGGGTATACGAAAACAAGATCGGACACAAGGTGAAGAGAAGGAAAAATTATTAGTATGCTCGATTTGGACCGCCATTGTCAATGAGTCAAAGACGCATGTGCGCTGAACCATAGCAGTATAGAGTGGGGGACGAAAGATAAGCCATCTCTTGACGACGCACGCCGCGAGAGCGAGAGAGAGAGAGAGAGAGAGAGAGAGAGACAATGCTCAAAAAGCCGTACTGGTGGCGGGCATTATTCGTAATAAATAGCGCGGCGGCCTCGTGTGCGCGATTTAGCCGCGGAGAGTCGTTGCGAGTCTTCTGCTACCGCGAGTGTAAGCAAATTTGTGTGTGTGCGTGTTGCGAGTGCGCATAAAGGGGAAGGGGCAGAAAAACGCCAGGGCGGTCTCGGGACAAAGGGAGAGCAGAGAGAGAGAGAGAGAGACTGGAGCGGAGAGCTGCACAAGTGAGCGGGGCTTTTCGCGCTAGGGGCTTCCCGTTTTGTGGCCGCGGCGCCGCTCCCGCGTATTGTAACGTGTCAGCGGGCTGTTGGGACGCTTGTATGCAGATGTCGGCTGATTACTTAGCAAAGAGCCGCTCCGCGGAGAATAAAGAGCCGCACCGCGCGGCCCCAGAGAGATCCAAGACGAAGGAGCGCGGAATCGCCAGCAGCAGCAGCTTCTTCTTCTTCTCCCCTGTTCCCCCCTTGGCCCGCGCGAGCAAGCGCTCCGAAAACAATGTCCAGCAGCTTCCCCGCGCAACAACCGGGAGAAAGAGGGAGAGACATCAGCGGGGGGGGGATGGGCCGAGGAGAGAGAGCGGCATCGAGCGGGGCTTTTGTAGCGGAGGCGCGCACTTGGCATTATGTGGCCGGCTTTTTGTCGCTTGCGCTCGCTTGTCAATGATAATTGGGTGATAAACCTACCCGCGCGCACGTTCTTGGTCTCGCGCGAGACCGGTAACGAGACGTAGACCAAGAAAAGAGAGAGACCCTGGCGTGCGTGAGTGTCTGTGTGTGCATGCGAGTCGAGGCCGACCCAGGCGCGCCAAGACAATGGTCTCATTACATTCTTTCTTACACGCTCGGGACACGCGCAGAAAGAGAGAGGGGAATACGAGCAGCAGCAGAACAGGAGGAGGGACAGAACGAGACTAGGCATACGCGCATTATGTAAGCCTACGAGAGGGGCAGGATTCCTCCTCGCAGTCGCTCAATTAAAGCACACGCCGCCGCCGGGCCCTTTCCCCTCCCCCACCCCCTGCAACTTCCATGCTCCGATCGTCTGCGGTGCCGTATACACGCGGATATTAATTTCTCAAATTATAAAACCGAGCTGCGGGGGCTTATCGCTGCGCTGAAATCGCCTCTCTCCCTCCTCCCGCGCTTCTTCCCCGTATACAGCAGGCGCGCGTCGACAGCGCCGAAGAAAGGGAGCACTATACTCGCGCTGGCTGACTATAGAGAGTCTCGAGAGCGAGCTTCTCGTACGTACACGTGTAGGTTTTATTAAACGAATTGGCCGCGCGCACTCGTTACCACTCTATGCTTTTCATTCTCTTTCCGTTCGCCGGGATTTTCGCGCCTTATTATATTCCGCTGTGTTTTCTCGCTCGCTTTCGCTCACAGTCCAGATTCCGAGTATGATCGGCCTATTAGTTTGCCGAGTGGTCGACGCGCGATATAGTTAACGTTTCGCACGCGGCTGAACAGCTGCATAAGAACCATCTCACTCTCGGCGTTCTCTGTGTCCAGCGGGGGATATGGAGTGTGTATGACGAGCGGAGCCCGGAGCACTCTCTTTTTCTTTTTCTCCCGCATTCGTTAGACAATGCCGGAATTCCGCTCGGCATCGTTAAACTGTCTCCTCGAGCTGCCGTTTGCCGCTGCGCACGCGCGGCCACATCTCTAATCGTATAAATTTTCGCGAAGAAAGCAGCAGATAATGGGATCTGCTGAAATTGCCGGTGTCCGCGCGTAGAGCAAACCGACAACAGCAACGCAGTAGGGGGGGGGCGTGTATTGTGTAATTTAACACTCGGGACTTTAATGCGGACTGAGAAAACAATTTATGGAGCATAAAATTGGCCGTCCGTTATTACCGGGCGAGCGCCTGGAAAATGCGTAAGCGCGCAAAGGTCTCTCGCGTGCGGCTATAGCTATATAGACGGGCGCAGGGGACTTTATCTGGGCGGATGATCGGCACACACAGACACGGCACCTCGCGCGGCGGCGGCGGCGGCCACTTACATTTAATATCATTGTTTTTCTTACGCGCCACGCACGCGGACGATTTTCAAAATAACCAGTGATAAATTGCGCGCGCTTTATTAATCGCGCGGCGGCGGTTCTCTCTCATGCGCGGCCGTCGACGTCGAGCCGTAAAAATGGAGCGAGCTCGTAAACGCGCTTTGAATAAATTACGGATACGCGTTTCATTAATCAAGCCTTTCCCCACCAGCCCTACTCCCCTCCTCCCTCTCTTGCAATGCATACCTGCGGATACCGCTTTTGTTGTCGAGTTATGCGCTTTCGACTCGAATATTTCGTGAGTTTTACCGAGTTTGGTTTTTTTTGTCTTTTCTTTTCGCTGAGATATTACTTTTTGCGCATGAATAGGTTATTGACTTTTTTTTCAAACTTATATAGTTTCATAGTCGACGAGGCTAATGCAATTATGCGTATTTTCAGATAAATCTCTCGTTGGCAGCGGATTGAAATAAGCGCTGTTTATGAACCCGTACAAAGTGGTGACTTGATACAAAGAAACTCCGCTACGTTACACTGAGAGAATAGTACTCTTGATAATGAAGAGTCGGATTCTTTTTATCAAGCCTGAATCTGCTGACACCCGGAGATTAAGCTCGTGAAGCCTTTTCAGTCGCATTATTTTTAGTGACGAAACAAGCGGGCGTACATCATAACGGTATAATAAAAATTCGCTCCATACAAAATATTTTATAAGTGTTATTGTCTGCTAACTAAAAAAAAAAAGAATCAAACTAACTTTTTTTATTTCAATCGCGATAATCACCTCAACATTAATATCATTAAAAAATAAAGAAAGAGAAAAAGAGAAACGAGCAATCTAAGCAGCTGGGCGGAACAAACAAAAGCCGAACAATTAAAGTAAGGCGTCCGTTAGAGAGAGAGAGAAGATTGACTTAGCGCGTCGATTAAAAAGCCAGCCGAGCAGATCTGCACACGTGGCGTTATAATAGTGGCGAGTCGAATTCCTAGGGGCAAAAAAACATTCGGAACAAACATTGCGTCCGCGTCCGGGGAATGCCGCGTCGAGAAAGCGAGAAAGAGCGCGCGAACGACCTATGCCTGCAGGTGCACAGCGTCGTATACGACGAGAGAGAAAAGAGAGCCCGGAGAAAGAGACTCACGGGCGTCGCGGTGCGATAATGCGCGTGTAATTTAAAAGTTCACGCCGATCGCTACGACGATAGGTCTCCCCTCCCCACTGCCTCGCTCTCTTCGTGTCGTGTGCATGTGCCGATTCGCGCTCCGAGAGTAGGCCGCGTGCTGCCGGCGTTACTACCGTAGTTGTGAGTGCCAGTCCGTAAATGTGTATACACACATAGGCTTGGCTCTGTTTCTTAGCTGGTTGGCTTGATGTATTATTGACGCTTTTTTCCCCCTGCCAGAGCTCGCGGCGTGACTCGATAAAACTGTCGTCGGAGCGCGCGCGCGCGCTCTTTCGATAATACCCCGAGTGAGAGAGAGAGAGAAGGAGAGCTCGCGCGTGTGCCCGCAACGCTTTTTACGCGATAATTATATTGTTATGGCCGCGCTCGAGCGTGAAAACGGCCTGACACGTATTTTATGCATTATTAATATACAAATAAAAAAAAAATGAGCCGAGTTAGGGGTGGGCAGCGGTAGCAGAGGTCGGTTCATTTGTAAGCCGCTTATATACGGCTATGCATGAATTTAATCAATCGTCATTCGACTCTATCTCTCGATATACATTCAATATACATTCGTTGTTTTCTCTGACACTCGTTCGGCCTCCCTCTCTCGCGTCTACGTAATATATAAGAGCTGTTTGTGTCGCGTCAGCTACCAGCGAGCGTAAAACTAATATGAATTCTTATCGACGGTTTACTCTCTCGTCATCGCAGAGCCACAATTTACTAACGATTAGGTACTTTGATATGCAAATTCGACTCGGCACAAAATTATAAGTTTCGCGTATCGAGAGTATGCTGAAAAAAAACGTAAAGTCATCGTTTCATAATAATCGAATCTCAAAGTATTGTTTCTCAACCGCGATTGATTCTCTCGTTTTTTTTTCCTTTTCTTTCCCGTTTTTGATCGGCATGTGTCGCGCTCTCGAGTATCGACGAGTGCCCGGTGTATATACCTGCACGCACACAGGGGCTCTTATTGCCCGCGGGCCTCCGGGGGCTCGGACGCAAAAAAAAGCCAGCGACGAGGAAACAAGAATAAGGATAAACCGGCGGGGAAAAAAGAAGTCGAACGAAAGGAGCGGCTCGCTGGAGGAAGAAAGACGGCAGCAGGCTATTTGGCGAAGAAAGGAGAATCGAAAGAGAGAGAGGGAGAGAGAGAGAGAGAGAGAGAGAGAGAGAGAGAGACAGGGGCAGAGCAACTTGTCCGGCAAGCTCTTTATTTACTTTATTAGAGGCCCCGCTAACGGTATCAGGACGCATCTACAGCGTCTCCTCCTCTCCGGGCGCTCGCGTCTTCTGCGCCCCCACCTCTCCTCGGCTGCCCTCGCGCCTGCAAATTCCTCGTGGCATCTATCGGGCCCCGAAGTGTACATACCTGGCCGCCGCTTATAATTGGCCGCTTTGCACAGCCCGCCGCGTACGCCCAATAACGTCTTTCTCGGCTTAATTCAGCAGTAGCGATTCTGCAGCCGGGCACAGGGGACAGGTGCAGAATTTGCTCTCTCTCTCTGTCGAGCGCCTTCTACGGTCGTCGTCGCGCGACTCCGAGAGCACCGGCCCCCGGGGCACAGAAGCGCGTGTACCCGTTTGCCGGGCGGTATTATGCGCGAAAGATGCCGGCGGCCCCTCTCTCTCTCCTGTCTTTCAGAAGAATATGACACGCCGATATACTTTTTCTCTCCGGCGCGCATTATCGGCTCGCCGCATCGTGTCTGCGTATACCCGCTCGCGATAATGGCGCGATCATTTTTGGCTACAATGTGTAGAGCACGCTCTCTCTCTCTCGTCCGGCGAGAAGGCATTTCTCATCCGCGGCACTCCCGATATCTGCGTAATTTTGGCCCTCTCTTGCCGGGAGAGTTATGGATGCGCCTGCACAATGTATCATTACGGCTTTATGCAAAAACGGACGAGAGAGAGAGCGTTATGCGCGCACACCGGGCGGCCGCCTTCCGAGAATAACGAGTTTTGCTATAAGTCTGCCCACACGAGTATAACGTGCCGAGCAGTTGATCGAATCTCATCTTTCTTTTTTTTCGGCGGGGAAAATTTACCCCCTCCCCCTCGTTTTAACAGGTGATGATTTTGATTTAGAGCCTGATTATTTTTATTGTACCGGCTCGGCCAATCGTGCCGAGAAATAATTTGAATGGACGACGGTGTAGTTTGAGGGAAGCGTTGATTGTTCAAACAGATACGCGTAAAATTTGATATCCCCCCCCCCCAAAGAAAAGAAACATACCTAATCTAATTAGCAGCTTTGAACCGCGTCGATGAGCGCGAGCGCGTAATTAACAATAAAACACGCCAGGTTATCGGACCTCTTTGTTTTTGTTTCACAAAGCGGTTTTTTTAAAAAAAATCGAATCCTACACGATGTGCCCGAGACGCTCTACCGAGAGCGCTAGCTCGGTCGGAATAACAGTTACACGGGCATTCTTCTCCCTCCTTCCCCCCTGCCATCCTCATTATTAAATCGGCTTTCTCTCGGCTCGCCAGATCAAAGCCATCGAACGCTGTAACAATAAAACGAGAGAGAAGTATCAGCAGCACCTGCAGAGCGTTGCGTCCTGTTTTGAGAATAAAATTTTAGGCCGGATTATTTTTCGTTGGCTGAACGCGAACAATTATTTCCTCAGCCGGAGCCTACCTCTCCAACGTAAATTAGTTTGAAATGGCAGTGTATATGTGAGAGAGAAAAAGGGATAAAGAAAGGAAGGGGACGGGTGCGAGATATGTCCCCGGTGCTCTCGAACGATTATGCCGCTCTTGCCCTGCGATTAGAGAATCCATGAACTCTCAGGCTTTGTCGTCCGGTGTGTAGCTTGTGTGCGTTGCGCGTCTGCGAGAGACGAAGAGAAGAATATCTTTCGCTTGGGAAAACGAGCGGCCAGCCGCTGTCTTTTTACGAGGCCCCGGCGCGCCATCAGAGCGGCTCTTTCGAAATCCGAGGCTCTTACTCGAGGCCCCCTCCCCCTCCATCCACCCTTGGTCCCCCCAGCTCCCCTGTACGCTTCTTCTGCCTCGTCCCAGCGTCGTACAATAATTTATGCGCGGTCCCTCGCGCGCTCGTCCGCAGATAAGATTGGATCGTCCGGACTTCTCCCTCCTCCCCCGATCTCCCCACCTCCTCCCGGCCGAGCTCTCTTACTCTACGCGCGGGACGACGGGCAGCGAGAGAATGCCGAAAAAGCTACATAATCGCTTTAACGAAACTAAAGGTTCCGTTGATAAACAGTAAATGCTGAGATACTGTTTAAAAGGGTTCCTCTTCCCGCACCCCACCTCGGCCTCCCTCTCTTTTTCTCATTCCGGCTGCTGCTGCCTTATATTCTCGGCGATGCTTCTGCTTTGATCTTTTCTTCAACTCCGGCTCACGCGCGAGGGAACCCGCGCGTTTTCCAAATGCGCGGCGTTGCGAGAAAAAAGCCAGGGGAACAGGTATTATATTCCGAGAGCTGGATACACCGAATATCATTTTTGTTATTTTTTTTTCATCTTCATCTTTCTTGTTTATAAATATATGGGTTCAGCTTTGTACGACGCTCGGTATAATTTGTGCGTGTCGGGGTCGCTTTGTAATAGAGACGTTTGCCGTCTTCATTTACCATTTGTAATTTATGAATTGAATTATAAATATTAAAAGGCTTATTGGGATACGCTTTGATTTAAGACTCGTCGTTAAGGTGTTTACGCTTATAAATGTAGGCTTAAATTTGAAATTTAAAAAGCGCTCGGTCGGATTGAAAATTTTTGGCTCTTTCTAAGCGTTTGGGCCTTGAATTTAAACTGATTTTTTCGAAATAAGGAATCTGGATTTTCCAACATTTGACAAAGTTTAGATTTCTTTCCCGTTCGATAATCAGGAACGAGGCAAAGAATAATAGCTCGATAAATACCAAGAGGTGAAATATCGCGTAGCGGTCTGTTTCGTAAATAAGCACGTTTATGAAAATCTTTCGAGTTCTTATTATTCCCGAGATAAATAACAAG
This sequence comes from Anagyrus pseudococci, assembly GCA_030522585.1. Classification (NCBI taxonomy): domain Eukaryota; kingdom Metazoa; phylum Arthropoda; class Insecta; order Hymenoptera; family Encyrtidae; genus Anagyrus; species Anagyrus pseudococci. The sequence continues at coordinate 24,816 of JAPYYQ010000119.1, forward strand.
AAAGCTTACATATTTATTTTCGGCCGAAGATTAAGGTAGTCAAGCACTAGAAAACAGTTACATACATTAATACTCTTATATTCCGTGAGATATCAAATGATTTATTGACTTGACAATGCACCTGTTCCGAAACTAGTAAATTAATCTCCAAGATATTACGGACGTTGATTTAAATTTATATTATATAATAAACCCAAGTATGAATATCTAATGCCGCGTTTTTTGAGATTAAAACTGGTTTACAGTTAGCTTTATTAATTTTCCCTCTATCGACAACAACTAAGTTTCTTCGTAGTTCAATGTCGTATGCACGCGATAAAAGATCATCATAATTTTAACAGATTCTAATTTAATTTGAACTGATAGCGAAAACAAATCATTGAGTATTTTCACAAAAGATTAACTCCTTAGGTCATAATAATGTAATCCTCCTGCGTCTGAGAGCACTGGGTACCTTCAGCCTGAGAAAGAGCTGCCCTCGCCTCCCATCTGCTTATCTCGTCGCGGGCGAGAATCCAACTCCCACAGGGCAAATCCCAAAACTTTCCGCTTGATCGTTAAGCCAAGTGCGTCGGTTGTCCGGCGCCGAGACATTCTTATAAGCGTGCGGTGCGTCGATTCTCGCGCGGGCCGAAATAAACCGGCATGTGCCGTAAAAATGCCGAGAGGAACAAAAGCACCGAGCCGCGGCATGGGCTTTACGATCCTACAACCCCCCTCCCACACAGTCACTCCGAGCACAGGCTGTAGTATAAGGACAACGGCTGGACTCTCGCGCGAATTTATCCCGCGGCCAACTACGCCGAAATACGACCCACTAACTTCGTCACCTTACCCCCCTATCGCGAAGAGAGACAGTCGAAATTTAGGTGGGAGCGCGGGATGATGAGCAGCCAGGTGTCTCGGCGTATAAACGTGAGAAGAGACCTTAGATCGTATAAGGGACGCGGCCCGTAAGCGAGATTATCCGCTTACGTTGAGAAATCGTTGGGATCGATCGGACGATTGAAGTGTCGAGTTGCTTTAACGGCACTAACAATGGCGACGATTACATTGAAATCGGTCGAAGTTCAGTGCGTAATAGCCGAGTCTATCCTATCGTCGTAAGAATAGTCCGGTAATTCATTAGCGCGCGTCGCGAGTAGCCCGCAGCTAGGTTACCGAGAGAGAGAGAGAGAGAGAGAGAGAGAGAGAGAGAGAGAGAGAGAGAGAGGGGTGGACTGGAAAATCAAGCCGGCCGATTTAAGGATAAATAGAGGAAAATCTGCATCGGACAAGGGAAAGACCGGCAGTAGCGGCCGGGGCGCGAGAGTCTCATTATACAACAGAAAATGAATAATCGACAGCTCAATTACAGGCTGCAATAGGGGCTCGCGTGGCCGCCTAATCAATCAACCGGTGTACCTCATTAAAAGCATTATACACGCGGCCCCGAATACGAAGCGCGAGGAATAAAAAAGCGGCCAAGACAAACTGTCAGGCCGCTGGCAGCGGCTACGCCAGCTACGGGCCTTTTTAACCGCTAACGCACTCACTGCGTCCCGTCGTTATGTTACTATATAAGCCGCGAATTCGAAAGTAGAATATAACGTTGCGCAAAACCTATACCTCCTCTCACTCGCTATAGGCTCTTTCTTCCTGCAGCTCTAGCCCTTTGCTTTTTGCCAGCAAAATCGCAACGTTCAAGTTTCGATACATTTTTTTCTTTATTTTTTCGATCACCGTGATAGCGTGTTAAGACATCGATCAGCGAACAAAAAGGTTCGCTTGTCGATGTAAACAAACTACGTCAGCACGTGGTATGCGGGATAGTTGGAAAGACAAGAATGCCTTTTCCCGGCTCATTATGAATTTACATGATTTCCCGCGGAAATTGCGGCTATTTCGAGCGCGCCTACACCGATAATAATTGTTCTATAGAATCGAACGGAGAAATAGGCCTGCGACAAAACACGAAAAACTCGTTTTCCCTCAACCCCAGAGGCCTTTGGCTTTCTGCAGGCGCGCGTTTATACGCATCTACGCGCAGCTTGAGAAATTAATTAAATATGTTTGATCTGATATTTAATTCTCCATCATTTACTTAAACGCCCCGTCGATCCATTAATCTGCGGCAACGCGGAAACGAGTTTCCCAAAGAACGAAATTTTCAGCGTATAGTCTCCATTATTAATGGCTCCTCGTTACATTTTCATAATGATATCTTTATCCCGAACAGAAATTTTCTCGGCTCTCCTTTCCAAAAATACCGAATCCACGTGTACTCGCTGTATCGAGAGGTGTCTTTGCGAAAAATCGACAAAGGTTCAAATTATATAGGTGCTTCCGCGGTCGAATACGACGACTACTGTCGTTCGAGCGAGTACGTCACGTCATAGTTTTTAGAGCAGCTGAACGCCGTTTACGCTAGAGCGTCAGTGTGGGTTGCAGAGAAAAAAAGAAAGAGAGCGTAGGCGCGCGCTTGACTTGGCGTTAGAGGAGGGAGCGCAGCTGGTTTCGGTCCAAGGCGGATTCCCCGTGCCTCTCCCCCTCCTCCCCACACGATCCGAGCGCTCTCGAGTTCACCCTGATTTACGCCGGCTCACCTGTTCTTCCGCCTCAAGAGTGGCCCACTTGCAGTATACTCGGCTTTCCGCTGTGGCCCGCGTTGTGAATCTTCTCCTCCTCCTCCTGCCCCTCTGGCTCATGAACTGCCTGACGTAACGATCCGGATTCGCACGAGCACGTGGGAGGAGCCCAACGACCCGCTTCCTTATGCGTAACCTACGCTACCGTCCGTTACGGCTAGCGGCCTCTCTTTTTTTCCACGAGACCAGAGAGTTGACGAGTGCAAACCGAATCGCACGAGTGATTGAACTTTAAGGTTACCAGATGAGTTATGAGTTGTGAAGTTAGGAAAGCTTCAAAGTCGTTGGATAGCTGAGATGGTTTTTTATTTAAGAGAAAATTTTATTTATCACTATAACGAGGAAAGAACAAAACAGACATTGTATATCAGGCAAAAATATTTTAAGTAAATCATCGCGTCGGTGTATTTTGAATAGTCGATTAGTTTTATCTGAAACACGCGAACATTTCGAGATATAATTAAAAAAAAAAAAGAAATTAATAGGAAATTAATGAAGTGGTAAAGTTTGTGATTATAATAGCCGAGGAATAAGTGTCTGTTCGTTCGATCTCGCGGCGGTAAAAAATGAATAAAGAAGAAGCAAACGTATCTGATTACTAATGATTTTCTCGCGCTCGGCTTGCTCTCCCACGCCTACATTTGGACAGAGCTAATTCATCGAGAACAATAAATAGCTTCCTCGCTCGCTCATTAGCCCCAAAATTTGACGCGATGAAAATCAAATGATTATTGATGACGCATAAATGCCGACACACACCTCACTCTAAGAAGCTCTACCATTGTTGGACGCTAAAAAAATCGCATAATAGGATGCCGGGCCATTTTGACGCAGATCCACGGCTTACTTATAAATTTTGCAGCGTCTGCGCATCGCGAAAAACTTCCAAGATGGGGGATAGATTTCTCCGTGGCGTCGTCGTAAATTGTTTTCCACTTATAGGGGCGAACCTGTTCGCGTCTAGGTAAAGGCACCTCGCCGGCTCGTATTCTTACGGATAATCATCGATTCTCGAGAGCCGCCTGGCATCCATTCGACGGATTCACGCAGCTATACGACGGATTCGTATAGGAAACAATAAAACACGCGCGCGCTCCTCTGTTTCTCGTAAAAAGCAAGTAGCGAGAGAGAGAGAGACAGGGAGAGAGCGATCGGCGGAGAGAAATTTTTTCCAGATGTAGCTTTGATATCGCCGCAAGTAAGAGGGAGAGATGAGCGCTGCCGGAGCCGCGTAAGATTTTAAAATATTTCTCCGACTTTTTTCACCTTTCCCCCCGACCACGCTCTCTCTCCTGTCCCCCCTGCCACCGTCTTACCCCACTTTCCTCACTTCTGAGCTGTCCATTTCCAAAGAGGCGAGACTGGAAAAAAGAAAGATACGGGATGGGCAGAGAGGAGGGAACATCCAGCGTGATTCCCGCGCAATCCAGGCGGTTATAGAGAAGAAAAAGGATAGCCCCCGCGTGTCCACGCGCGCTTTTACCCCTCCTCTCGGCCCGATATTTGACTTCGATAAATCGGGCGTCTTTTTTCCTCTCGAAAAAGTTCATCGAACCCGTTCTTTTCCTCCTCCTCTTCTCTTCTCTTGGCATCGGCATCAGCATCGGCAGCAGGCATACGGGGCTTCAGCTCTTCTCCTTCTCTTCAGCATATCTCGAGCTGTCTCCGGGCAATAAACAACGCCGCTGACGTTGAAAAAGTCTAATTCGAGGTTATAAATCTCATCCGACAAGGGCATCGAGACGTAAACAATGGCCGAAGCACAGAGGGATACGCGAGCGCGGGCCCATATAGCCGGTGCGCGCCTCTCCCGAGGAACGAGGTAAAAAAAGGGGAGGGACCAGGCTCGCTCTCGCGTTAGAGACCAGCGACTGGACGGATCTAATATTTCTAATCCGCGCGCCCTCTCTCTCTCTCTCGTTCTCGCGTGTCCGCGTGCAAGGTGGACAACAGCACCGGCAGGGGGGCCGTCACCCCCCCTCCCACTGCCCTCTCCCGCTATACCTCACTCGTTGTCTCTCGCTCGTATATAGCCTTGGTTCTCCTGGTAACGGAACAAATTTGTAATATAATAGGGATGACGAAGGTAAGGGTCGAGTGGGGGCAGGGGGGTATGGAGGTAATGCAGACTCGCCTCACACCGGGGATTCCGCGCGCGGACAAAGCGGCCCCGTCGTCGGCCGCGCCTCGTTAGGCCTGATAAATAATCGATGCAGCACTCGGTGCTGCTGCCGCTGCTGGCGCATAGCTGCACGACGCCCCGTCGGAGCGAGACCACTCGAAATCTCATATGCGGGGGCTGTACGCGGATCCTCGGCCTCGCGAAATTCTCCATCTCCCTACGACAATGGCTGTTGCAGTTTGCGGTCATTACGTTTTGTGACTTGCCAGATTCATATGCTTTTTGCTCTTCCTTTATCTTTGTTGGGGATGTATTATTGTGCTGGGGTCACAATGAGAATCTTCGTGAAAATCGACCTACACTTATAGCATGTCATACAATATAGATGCTTGAAACAATCCTAATATAATACAAAGGCATTTGTAATTCGACCTAATTTCATACTTACCGTGTGACGCTCGCATCGATCAAATTGACCTTATGGAAATGTTCGAGAACCAAGAGAAATTTCGTTTGTAACGATCGTTGGCTATTTTTAGATAAAAATAATCTACTGTACATAAAGTCGCGAAATTTTATTTTAAGCACGCCGATAATGACAAGATTTCAAAAATCTCCGAAATTAAAAACAGGTGTTCTTTTACGAGCTACTAATTTCAAATTACGTATCGCGTATCACTAACCTACATGTTTTTTTTCTGTATTTTTTAGCGGACCAACAGTACTCAACTCGCGAAAGTGTTGATTCAGCAATCTTCGTTGGAGCAATAAAGCTTCGCGTGTGGTTGGGCACAAGTAGGAGGAGAAGATGGAGGAGGAAAGATCGAGGCGCGTCTTAATTTTCGGGTTGACAAAAGGTTCACGCTCGTCAAATGGTAAATCGATAAAAAGCACCGGCTGCCTCATTATGACTGTGTGAGCATAAAGCGGAGCCTGGTGAGCAAGAGCAAGAGAGTGAGAGGGAGGTGGAACGCGAGGGAGAGAAGGGGAGGGGCCGCGAGCGTTAATCTCTGGGTGCCCGGTGAACAAGATAATGCTCTCTATCCATCTCGCTCTGGCGCTGCGCGCTCGAGGATCCACCCAGCGAGCGGGCCCGAGCGAGCGAACGGCTATTTATCTCGAGTTTAAATCGATTTGTATGCTAATCCCCGAGGCAGAAGCAGCGGCAGCAGCACCGGCGGCGGCCCAGTGAAATCCGCCTTGTGGCGCGCGTGTGTTAACGCACATAAAACCGAATAGCGCTCGCCGACAAAACTCGCCTCGTGAGATTCCACATATATCCCCTGACTAATTAGGCCCCGCGAACCAGTCCAACGTAAGCGCACCATCTTTTCGCCGCCTCCTGCGCTGCCTATACCTCTCGCCTCTTCCTGCTTTCCATTCTCATATTCCCGCTGCTTTTCTAATCCGACCCACACCTTTATACTTTTCCTATCAAATGTCTCCGCTTTTCGCTTCCTCCATCGTTAAGGCTTGTCAATGCTTCTTTTTTTCTCTGCCGCGCCGCTCCCCTTCCACCCCAACCTTACTCAATGCACACGCCTATATATCTGACGAATTCCACGTATATATTTATTTCCACTGTTTTCCACGGCACCGCTACTCGCTTGTCTTACAACATTTTTTTTAAACGGCCCCACCTGTTGGACGGATTTTTTCCATGGTCATTTGAATATTTTTACTTTTCAGTGCTTCCCGATGGTCTTTCCTATATAATCTACTCAAGAACCTGTTTCGATGAAAATAATAGTGAACATTCCCTTCTTACCTCATCTCTCTCTCCCCCTCGCTCTCAAACTCTGTTAAGATTCTTGACGCGATAATGGTTCTCTGAAGTGTTTTATTGATGGGCAGGTTATTTGGGGCAGTTTTTTTTCTTTTTTTTCTGTTACACACGTATGTAAATGCTTTATGAAAAGCGATTTTTATCAAACATTTATTATTTACACTTCTCCTAAGAGTGATTTAAGTAAAAAAAAGGAACAAAATCTATCACTCATCCAAATACTATTTTGAAATATTCTACTTGACATTTCATTGTTTAGAAAAAAAGGTTAATTCGATAAAACGAGTGGAAATCGAAAAGTTTTTGCGTCGTAAAGAAATGAAAAAAAAAGATAAGCCCGAATTTCTAAGAAACTTGTAATAATGCAAAACTAATGACAGTATGTTTTCTGAAAAAACTCCCCAGGGTGTTCTCGCATGTAATCAAGTTTGTTTGGTTGATCGGCCGAGGATAGGCCCAGCGCACAGTTAAGGTTTCTCTCTCGTATGGGCATCGCAATATTTCGCGAACGAGAACGCGCGAGCGCGCGAGATTTCCGAGTCGAAATACGATCGAACATTAAAGCCGCAGATTTAGTGCTGACTGTTAGGATAGGGCGTGAGTGGAAAGTAAGAGGATGGCAGAGAGAGAGAGAGAGAGAGAGGTTGTAACAATTGCCGCGCGGCGAAGTAGACTCAACTCGGAGGACGCGAGGCGCGCGCTATTATCACCGTCATCGTCGTGTCCGGCGCAGCGAGCTAGTCTCTTCCCTCCTGCTCACTCTCGCTCGGGCGCGGGCCATAACGCACATTCCTCTCTCCTCCTCGCATCTTTTTAGCATCTCTCGCTCGTTTGTCTCGTCCCTCCATATCATTCCGTTCCCTCGGCCATTCTCCCCCTCCGGCCCCTCCCGCGCCCTCCGGACAGTTTGCTATTCTCAACTTCCTTTTGCGTGTGTTTAGCGTTTCGCCACCCAGCGGCTTACATGTCCCTCCTTTTCTCTGTCTCTGTCTCTCTCTCTCTCTCTCTCTCTCCCTCTCGTTCTCCTCGCGCTGTCTAATGAGACGCGCACACGCAGCCAGCAGCGCACACGTATACACAGGTATACGCGGGCTCGCGCGAGGGAGAGAGCTTGTTTTGGAGTAGGGGGTTACGACAACGTCGAGAGCGCGTCGTGCGTGTCGAACTTTACGATAAAATAAATGTTGCCTCGAGAATCCTGGCTCCGGCGGAGAGTCTCTCAGCTGCTGATGCTCCTGCCCCCGCCGGAGAAATAGAGAGAAAGGATTTGAGAGCGGTAGGCGCGTGGGATATAAAAAAAATTGGGAGAAGGAGCGACCGCAAAAGCGCTCGCTGGCGAAGGGCCTCGGGGCTTTATGCTCAGGTTACGCTTGGATTAGGGAAATGCCGGACAATGATATCAATTCCAAGCTCCTCGCTCAAGCGCCTCTTTCTCTCCTCTTCACTCCTCCCACAGAGATCTCTCTCTCCCTCTCTTTCTCTCTCTTGCTCGTCTTCTCTCTTGGCAGTAGGGTATTATGGCTGCTCTCGGCTCCGGTGCTCGTTAATGTCCGGGCCGGCGGATAAGAGACACCTTTCTCCTTAATTCTTTCTTGCGTGTCTTTCTCTGTGTCTCCGTCTGTCTGTCTCTGTGTGTGTATCGTTTTTTTACCTCTTTTACGTAAATCATGTCCCGCTTATTGTTGATTTCTCGGGCGTATTGGGTTTTAAGGCGCGCAAGAAAAAGAGAGAGAGAGAGAGAGAGAGAGAGAGAGAGAGAGAGAGAGAGAGAGAGCGCGGAGAGATACATTTTATGGTCACAATGAAAGATAAAATCCAAATAGCCGGAGAGGCTTTTTAATTTATCTGCGCGCTCAACAAGGAGGCCAGGGGGGACGAAAGTTTTTCGGCTTTTTTTCGAATTTCTTTTATTCGGCTATGCTCTCACTCTCTTTTTTTTCTTTCTTTTATCGAACGATTCGGTGCGACCGCAAGCGTGAGACTCGAATTATTCCGAGAATTATTTTATTCGACAAATAACATTGTCCTGTTGAACACACATTCTGGAGTAATTTTCTTATTATTCCATTCTATTGTAGACAGATACGAAGATGTCAAAAAGTCAGTATTCAAAATCTCTAATTACTTCGTGTCCCAGGGAGGGAGGAATAATTCTAACCGGATTCTAAGGGCGACGCAGGTGCAAGCCGATCCGGCCTACAGCATGTGCATCAGCATATTCTTCAATTATTATTCCGAAGCCCCGATATATCGTATGCTAATGCGCCCGAGACGTATTGTTTTTCATCTTCGTAGCAGCTCCTTATCAGAGTTAATCACTCATGTCCGCGCGTACGGCATATCTCGGGGAGGAGGATAAAAAGTGAGAGCCCAAGCGAAGAAAGAAGGAGCAAAAGGAAGATCCGAGCGGCTCTCCGGCTGAAATTGCAGATCTGAGCTGGCCGCGCGAAATTGCCGTGCGGCGGCGTTATATCGGCGGCGCACGGCATCGTCATAGCAGATCGGCGGCCAACTCTCTCTCTCTCACTCTCTCCCTCTCTTTCTCTCCGGGGCCAAGGAGGCGATCGATCAATTTAAATTAATGCTCGGCCGGCCCTAAATTTCATGCTCCTTGCTCCGCCAGTCATGAGAGCAGACTGGCTTCGGGAGTCGAGAGGAGAAGAAGGAGGGTGGGAGAATGGAGGGGGGGTGAAGGCTCTCTTGCTCGGCCTTATCGGAACGACAGGGCTTGCGCTCCCGCGGTGCGCGCTCTCATTCTATCTGCTCCCCCTTCCTCCTCCTCTCTCGCTCACTTGCTCGCTCTCTTTCTTTCCTTCTCTTTTTTGCGCCACGATCGCTGCTCGATTTATCGAGCGGGGGGAGATGCGCGCGACGTGTGGCGAGCGCACGCGCATAAGCGACTAGTCTTCGTCGCTGCTGGGACTGTAAGGTCCCAGAGAGCCCCGAGAGATGTGTGATTTACGGCTTATTAGGAATGCGAATCGGGAATGAGGAGAAACGCGGCTAAGCCACGAATGCGATCTACACCGACGCCGAACGTGCGATCTGGAATCTTGGGCATTCTTTTGCCTCTAATCGATGCTTCCTTGCTACACAGCTGCGGTGCTAGCTTGTATGAGTATTAACTTTGACTGTTGTGCCGGGGTCCGATGAGATTTTAAATGATTGTCTCGTGGCCGAATTTGATGTAGCCGGATACATCTTGACGACAGGTTGCTTCATGTCACACGCTTCGATTTCGTGGGATCTCGGAATTATTTGAAAAGGAGAAAGGGACTTGGAAATTCTTGGGTAACGACTTTGAATTAACATAAATTTTCACGGGACATCATCAGTCTGAAATACCGTGAGTTTCGTAATTACAATATATAAATACCAATCGCACGCCTACTTTTACTAAACCGAAAGATATTAAAAAAAACCAACTCTCTGGAATTCCTTTTGATTAAAACTGCATTTCGGATGACGGAAGTCGTGGTCAAGCGACTTGCTCCACCTAACAATAGTGGGCGAACAAGTTCAGTCTCCCCGCGTGACCGTCTGTCGCGCGCTCAGCTCTAGATTCCCCCTCTACCGCTCCATCTTTTGTGCTTTATCTCGACAATCGGAACTCCGTAATAAGAGGCACCTTCTTCTTCACCCCCCCCTGTGCTCCTTTCTTGATTTTCGTTCCAAGCGACACGCTCCATATTTGTCTGGCTTCCCCCCACTCGGCTCTCTATTACTTTCAACAGCTTTTCATATAGTCGTTATCGCGTCTATGATTATTGGTGGAATTGCATTTCGCCCGCGACAAGATATTTTTGTTTGCAAACAAAGAGGAAAAGAGCCGCGCGTGCGAAAAATTTGGTAATGGATTTGTCACTGGAATTCATGAGATACGAGTTTGGTGGAGAGAAAAAAGCGACCGGCCGGGTAATGAAGATACTATTATGAATCAAAATGTAAATCATCGAACGGCTAGTTGCCATTGCTATAAAATGATTAATGAAGAATATATATTGGACTTGGAGGCTCGTGCGCGAATGCGGGAATAAAAGACTCGATGACATAAATGCATAATTAAAAAAAAAAAGGAATTTTCAAAAAGTTACCAATAGCATACATCTGAAATAGCATTATATTAAAGTCCAATAAAGATAAATTTGGCAGTTATTTATATGCTAATGAAGGCGCATAAATTTGCTAATATAAGGTGAAAATCTACATCTCCGGCGACTTTTTCCCCCCGCAACGATCAACAGAATCCAACTGTATTATGACATTCTCGGCCGAAAGAGTTATAAACGTAATTACCACAACGAGCCTGAAAAGAAATGCCAAAAAAAGGAAACAAACTTTCTCTGTTAAATATTATCGATAAAGCACTGTTAGCGCGTCGATTTATTTCGTCACAAAGGCCTGCTCGTAGCACGGAACGACAGAATTTCAACTTTTCAATTTCAAGATTTTTGCCGGCCCGAAAAACACGGAATATTCTCAATACCCATATAGGCTGGATAAAAAGGCAAAATATTTATCTCCCGCCCCCTTTTTGCAGTGTGTAGCCGATTTCATTAAAAAGGACGAGTGAGAAAAAGAAAACGGCGCGATAACACTTAATTAAGCAGTATCTATACACGAGCGGCAAACAATGTCGAAAAAGATAAAAGAGAGCAGGAGAGAAGGCGAAGAAAGCTCTTATCGGCCGGAGCCGCGTGTAACCGGCCGATTTTTCCGGCATAAATCTCGGGGCTTTCGCGAAGGAGCAGCCAAACGTTTCGCGCGTACGCGCAGTAGCCGTTTTCCCCCGACATGGTCGCATAAATCACAAGGCCCCACTTTAACTTTCGCGCTAGTTGCATTGTTTGCCATTTGACGAGAGCCTGACTCAGTAATCCAATAACCGGTCCCAAAATTTTCATTTTGGCTACCGGCGAACGAGACACGTCCTGTCCCCGGGATGTTTAAAAGCACGCGATTCGCAGATCATTGAACTAATAGAGACACGTTAGCCGTGCGGGGGCAGCTCTGGAGAAGCCGACGGTAGGGCCGAAGCAGTACTCGCGAGGACTCTGGTTTCTCGCGCTTGGCGGCTCTGCATTTACCGCGCGCGAGAGAGAGAGAGAGCTGCTCTCTCGGGCGATATTGCCCGCCGTATAAGAGCTTTATTATACGCGACCGGGAGAGCCTCGGCTCCATTAAGCGCGGAGCTCGCGGAGAGTTTATTACGGCAGTCTGTGTACCGCTAGGGCTGTCCGCGCGCTTGCATGAGCTCTCGAGTGCCGAGGCAAGGAGTGAGGGGCTTGTCGATTGTAAAGTGGCCGCGCGCCGATGACCCGGCACGTCGTTGAACTTTACCACGTCGTGTGCGTCCTGCGCGCACCTGCACCAGATGATAATAAAAGCCCCTCGAAGTGGATGGCGGCCAGAGCGGACGCGGGAGAGACAGAGTGAGAGAGGTAAGCTGGCCTGGAAAAATTAAGCTTATCGCGCGCGTACGGTCGCGCGTGTGGAATGCCAGCCTACTCGCTATATACTCTCGCGCGAAAGAGCTGTATGGAGCTGGTGCGAGGGATGGAGAGAGAAGGAGAGCGCAATAAAATTTTCACGCGCGTGGAAAACGCGCAGGATCGTGGAAATTTCGTTGCTGGGTCAGAGAGTCCAGAGGAAATGCCGGGAATTTTAATGGCAATTTTCTCTCGAGGGGATCTATAGAGCGAGCCGGCGCGGAGAGCACGGGGATTTGTTAAGCAGGCTCTGTGCGCGTGTTGTAAGCGGCGCCGCGCAGCTGCGTTGACGCGCGTTTTTACGACATTCCTCGCGCTCTCTGTGTGTGTGAATTTCGAGGGGGAGTATTCCGAAACGGATTAACATTGATTAATTAAATAATTATCCTTCGTTACCTAATCGCACTCGTATAGCACTCGCCTCTGCGTATGCTGCTACTGATAAGGCCGCAGGAATAGCTTGATTCATGCCACTTGTCGAGATAACGGCCGTTTTCCAACTTGCCGATGCCAACACCGCCGTCGTTTCTACTTTCCCATATGTATATATAACTTATCCCGGCAAACAATATTTCTCAACTATGCGACTTTCCACACGTCATCAGGGCCAACCCGCGAGACACTCCGTTCGCACAACAAAAATCAGCGCGGTCAGAGCTGGTTAATCCTCGGAGCCAATTAATAAACCGTTAAGCCAGAGAATAAGCTACAAATTTTGCCGCGGGAAAGCTCGGCATAACTCAAGCTTGGAGAGCAGACTCGGCTTTTCATGCGCCTCCGCGTATTAAATTAGCCTGGGCCCCCGAGAGCACACGCGCGGCCGGGAAAACTGAATAATCGACCGAAAGCTACGTCGAGAGAGCCATGCAACAAGCCCTTAAATCATAACGCGGCCCGACAGCGCTGGCCCGCTGGAGAAAAGTCGGCAAGAAATCTGCATCGGCATTAAATCGTTTGTACGCGCGTGGCCCATTGAGAGAGACAAAAGCTCCTTCCGCCTGGTGCTCCTTCAGCCGTACATGCATTATGGTAGAGACGCCGCGAGGACGAGAAGAGGACGGATCGTAGCCTCGGTCGCGTGTCTCATTGTCCGGTGCACCTGCCGTACTCTATACCCCCGCGCTCCCCCCAAGCTCGCCGCGACGGAAGAGCGATTCTTCGTCGCTCTCCAGCGCCTATACTCGTTATCGGGCTTATGCACAATGCGCGCTTGAGCACAATGGCCGCGGCCGCGATATCAGTCATAAAGGAGCTCGCCGCCGTTGCTCAGAATAATTCATGAACTTTCGGGCTTTTGCTGCCGTTGCTGCGGCTACGACTATAATCCTGCGTGCCTCCCCGCGGGTGAAAGTTTTATTTATTGCTCCCCCCGCGAGTCGAGAGTGAGCGGCATGCGCAGGTTTGTTATTCTCCCTCATTGTCGGTGGCTTAATTAAAAATAGCTTGTAACGTGCCTATGGGCCTCCGCATCTCGTTCGCTCCGTTCTCGCGGTTTTCCCCGTCTATAGTTTCCCCGCGTAGTAGCTGTACCTTTGCTCCGATCTGCCACTCCACTCTCTATACATGCTTCCTCAGTGTATAGGCTTGTAAATGCGTATTCGCTGGCTGGTAGGTTAATGCGCGAGAGGAAAGGGCCAAGTTACAAACTTCCAAGAGCGCTGGAGCGCGTGGCCGTCAAAGGACAGAGCGGCCGGAGCTCCAAGACTGGCTTTTCGGGCGGAAGCCAGCCGAGCTTCGGGCTTTTACAGCGGACGAAGGGCTCTCGCTTGTGGCCTCGAGCGACAGGGCTGCTTCTTTGTCAAGAAGTCAACTGGAATCGGCCTTTGTGGATTAGGTAGGTTTTCCAAAAAAAACTCTGCCCTTTAAGAACCTACAAAAGGGACTATGGGCTTTATGTATCCGGGCAGGTGTTTATTTCACCCCTAGTTTTTTCTATAAATCTATGTTAGTTTAATGGAAATTTATAGAGTTGAAAATTGTTAGCAGGTGAATTTTGATATTAAAAACGTTGGCGAGAGAGAGGCGGATTAGATTGTTAATCCTAAATAGTCAACAGCTTTATCGACGAATTTTTCAAGAGGTCGATAAAAGTGCATTTGCATAATCAATATTGAATACCGGTAAAGTGACAAATTCAAGTGAGACATACAAGATGAATAAAACTTTAAATGCACAAGCGGCTTTACATTTTTTTCTTTCTTTCTTTTTTTTTTTGATAATAAGGTAATTCCGTAATAAATAAGCCAAGCAGTATTTGATTAATAGTTGATCCAGGTAATAATACTCGTTGAAAAAAATACGAGTTATTAAAGTTTAAATTACTGCGGGAGAACTGGAAAAGCGAAGAAAAAAGGAATAATAATAATAATAAACAGAAACGTACCCCCGGCGAAATAAGTCATTAATGCGCGAGATTTATCTACGCTCGGTATTAATTTTTTTCTCTCCCCCTCCCCCCTTTCTCCCTCTTTTTCCTAAAAAATTTCTTTAACGACACACATGTCCATTCTGCGTGAGTGCGCGCGTGTGCGCCGTGTGTGGAATAACATTAACATTACCCAACTTATTTCCGCGATAAAACTTGTCATAATAATTTTTGCATTTTCACGATTAATTTCTCAAGTTTATATCTTCATTAAAAAGGAAACCAGAATGTTATAAGCTAAGTGCAAAAATATCAGCGCGGCCAGAGCGAGAGAGCAGCAGCAGCGGCACGGCGCGCATTTCGCCCGTGAATAAAATTTCCGTGTGCCACTAGCAGCGGCAGCGCCGGACGTCCACTACGACGACGACTACTTTCTAAACTCTGACGTCAAGTGATCGCAAGAGTAGTCTAACCCATGGGCGCTGGATTGTCGTCCCCCCCCCCCTACTCTCCTATCTATCTCTCTGCCTCTCTGTGATTCAAATTAGTTTAAACAAATCGAGAATAGAAAAAACCCCGCTGGCTCCGGCAAGCGACCGCTGCTGCTGGGCCGCAGCTTGTACGGCCGCTTAATTGGATTACGATAACGTCAATCACCGGTGATCAGGGTGGCCAGTGCGCGCGCGCTCTCTCTCGCGTCCATTATATGCGCGACGTCGCTCTCTCTTACCCTCCCCCATCCGTTCTCCCTCCTCTCTACCACTCTCCGGAGCCTAACGTCGTCCTGCCAAAAAAGCTGGGCCTCTGCTGCTTATCTCGCACGAAAAAGTAGGCGATGCTCTCGGCGTGCGCGCGCGCCCAAGTGCATGTTAATACCCAAGGGAGAAAAAGAGAAGGAGAGGGCCGCCGCTCTCCCCCTCCGCCGGCTGTCTCATCCTCGATCCTCCTCCTCTTACGCTCTTCGCTCCCGGGGTTTTACGAGATTCGGTATAGCCATAAATTGTCATGCGGCCTAGCCCAATTTATGCCCCGATATCGGCCGTACTTTAGACTACAAATACACCCTTAATTGGACTGTCTTCCGTTGCCGGGACCTCCAACCCACCCTCCTCCTATGCTCTTTTCTTCTCTCTCGAGAGAGCTGCTCTCTGGCTGTCGCGCGTCCGGCTGAATCCGCCGGCCTCTCTCTCTGAGAGACAGCAAGGTGACGCGCGCCTGCTGCTATAGCGGCCAGCACCTCTTGAGCGGCAGGCCCCTCTTCCGCGTTCCCATATCAATTAAACGATTTAGAAAGGCATCCCCCCCCTCTCGCGGAGAAGTGCAAGAGGCGAATTATCCAGGCGCGAATATCATCATCGCAGCTCGCTGCAACACGCCGGCAGCATATCAAAAGCAAAAATTATTCCCATCTGCCGAAGGATGAGGAGAGGTAGAGAGAGAGACGAGTGACTAATTGAATCGCCGGCTGATTTCACCGAGAGAGCTTCGCGTCTCTGAGAAAGTCAAGCGCGCGCGGGATGAAGCTTCGCGAAACCGATTCGCTTCCTCTCGGACGCGACGCGCGTGCTCGGGGATACCGGATTTGTCATGGAATCTTTGTCCGCTTCTACACAAGCATCTCTCTCTCTCTCTCTCTTTTTTCTTTTCTTCTTTCTTTCTTCTCCTACTCCCCCGCCGCTACAACACGCTTTTTTTGTTTATTCCGATAGCTTCTCGGAAATTCTCTTCCATTTGTATACCCTGCGGGATATTACCGGGCGCGATGCTTCGAGCTTTGGCTTTCCATTTAAGATGCGCACAATAACGAGCGCAGAAATTTCGAATGCGCCGTTATTTACATTGTTCTTTCGGATTCCGGGAACAAAAAAATTAACACCTTCAAATGTACGTAAGCGTTTTTGCGAGGAACCCCCTTCTCTACGTCGACGAACGTCTCTGCCTTTCAATTTATACGGCTTGGTAAAAAATAGAGCTTGGATATTGACCCGAGGCGAATAATAGACTTTTGCGTCGACGATTTGTTGGATCTCAAAGTGGAAACGTAGGCTCATTGACGAGGAAAGCCAAATAATCTTGGCGTGATCTTGAATAATACCAGTATGGAAATGTTTGGAAACGAACTTTTGTCATTATAATGCCCGATTACGGGCGTGTATTTAATATTACACGTGCCTTTGAGAGTGTGCACAACTGTAGGAATCTATATTATTCGATGAATATTAATTATTTTAATGAAGAAATATTATCGCCCCTTCTACGACTCTAGTACATTGTATTACGAGCTGAAATTCTTATCTTTCACTCTCCACGCGTGTATTGTAATCAATGCGGCACATGTATTGTTTCGCAAGATCATCAAGCACGAGTTATTGCGACTCGAAAACTCAGCTTTAACTGTATTAAATGTCCGCATAATTCCAATTAAAAAAAAACAAAGTACGTTCAAAATATTATTGGCGCCTTAGGCTGTTTAACTTGGAGCACAATCGAAAAATCATGCGTATAGGAATTAATTCGATTGTTATTTTTTCCGTAACGATTCTCGGAAAACTTGATCGAAATTTTTCCGGTGAAACTTTTTTTCTTCGTTCAGATGTGAATGTTGATCAAACGTGATAATACGAATAATTAATAGGTGTCTTAATTATCACGAGTAAATTTTTTTTGAAACCACGAGAGATTATTACACCTTATCATGTAAAAATTCTTATTCTAACGTTCACATACTCTTCAGGCCAAGTATATTCAGAAACGACAAAAATAACGAAAGCAAACGGAAGGAGGATCAAACACGGATCGTCTCTCGCTCGATAAATTAGCGTGAACAGTAATATAGGCAGAGAGAGAAGGAGGTGCAGACCGCGGGATCTCTAGCGGGTGCGCTTTTTTCGCGAAACCGATATTCCCGCGGTGCTGAGAGTACGTATATACATCGAAACAGGGGGTGGCGCGGGGAGGTACTTCTCGCTTGGGTATACACAGGGCTCGTATACACATCCGCGAAGCGTGACTCCCCATACGAGAGAAAGAGAGAGAGAGAGAGAGACGGGGCCGATGAGGCTGGCGATCGACGGCTTGCGCCAGGCTCTATCCCCATACATTGGCGTTTCTCGCGCTGCAGCGGCGGCGGCGGCGTCGTCGGCGGATCTCGAAATATCGGGAGAGCCGGTATTATGTGGCGACGAGCGCAAGGAGGAGGAGGAGGAGGCACGAGGACCCGCATTGTTAGCATTGCCTGTCAGGACAGCTGCTCGCGCCAGCACAGCAAGCTAAGATGCTATCGTGTCCCGGCTCGCGCGGCATTGAAATATTTATGTCTCTTAATAAATTATTTCTGCGCGGCCGCGCTATCGAGAGAGACTTTGCTTTGCTTCGAGAGAGAGAGTGCCACGGGGGATAGGAGCGGGGTGGCGAGGAGGGGCCGCCGCCGGCGCGCGCGGGAGGCTGCGGCAGCTTTTCGCAAGTTTCCGTGAGACAAAAGGGGTCGGGCTCAGCGTATATCGGGCCCCGATCGGAAATTGGCCCGGCGACGTCGTCATCGTCGCTCCAGACTCCCCTCCCCGGCATCGCGCGACGGAAAATTTATTAATTCCAACGACCGTCAGACGATACGTGTCTGTGTGTGTATACCCGCCCCTGCCCGCACAGCCAGCCTCTCATGCTTTTTCGCGCGCCTGGGAAAAGCGGCAAGCAGCCACGCGACTTGCTTGGGACTCTCTGTGAAACCATGTGAGCGGACTCGTAGATCTTTTTCTAAGGCCAAGCACGTTTTCTACATTCTTTACAATACCTTCGCGTACTGTTTACCACAAGTTTGCAATAAGCTCGAAACTGTTATTGAAAAAATCGACGTTAGATTAACGTATATTACTTTTTAAATTTAAATTAGCTTCAAGTTTACTCTGTTATGCTCAACAATGTGTTCGTCGCGACGAACGTCGGTACAGTTTATCCGTCGATTTAATATTCGGGTATAGCGCGTAATTACTCGTATCTCGTTCATCTAGCATATTTAGCAAGTCACGAAATATACTTGTCGTTTTGGGAGCTTTGAGTTCTTCATTGATGTTTATGCTAACGCGTGTGCTGTAGAAAAAAAGTATTTTGAGAATGCAGAAGTTGGGCAAACAAATAACTCCGGATTTTCCAAGTTTATGTTTAACTCGATTTTACATTCAGTCGTTTGCATCGAAAGATCAATTACATCGTGTCACTTTGACTTTTTTTTTTAATAATAGCACGATTATGCATTTTTATTAATGTATATAATAAACCTGATAAGATAATATTTTTAATATTTGCACCCATTAAAAATCGGTAAACGCACTGTTAATTTTTCGAAAATGAACGTACAATAGGTTATGCAAATTGAAAATCACGCGTTTGTCTTTCGATGAATTTTTTGTTGAGCTATTTTTTGCGCTGCCAATAACTACTAGCGAATGTATCGTTTAATCATCAATCAAACTTTGTGATAATATGTATAAGAATCGTAGTAAAATCTAATAGAAAATGAAAATTCGTATTTACAACTAACAGCTTGATAACTTAATAAATTGATTAATTTGAGTTGTACCGTCGAAAGCTTTAGAGCAATATTCTTCTAAAATTGTTCGGAAACGCTTTTTCATGCCTATTGTAAAAACCGATAAGACGCGTAAATTCAAATGTTATTTGACGACGGATTTTCACACTTGTGACTTGATTAACGGAATGAAAATTACGAGCGCTCATCCGCGTAGGCTTGTATATACGTATTTTTAGCGCCAATACGTACAAAATACTTCTAATCTGTTGGCTCAAGAAATATCCGTCCGACATAACAAACTCGATGGTTAAATAAACTAAAAAATAAAATAACCATCAAGTAGATGAACATCGAGTACGAGTTTAAGCACTAGGAAACACGAAGGAGGCAGTTTGGTGGCGAGGTGAACGAGGGGGGAGGGACGGGGTGCAACGGCCGCTGCGTGCAGGACCAGGCGTTATCGGGGGGCAATCCTACGCGAGTCCGAAGGCAAGGTCGTCCATCGGGCCGTGGAAGTGCGCGCAGGCGCGCGTGTCTGTGCGATGAATCGGCAGGCCGTGGGCGCGATAACGGGCGCAGAGCACGAGCGGCAGCAGCAGACGAAAAAAACGCGTCGTCGACGATATACAAGCGTCGTCGAGTCGAGTGGGGCTTTACGCGCAGGCGCGCCATCATAGAGTTGCTAGGTATAGAGCGGACTCACCGTGTTGGAGGCTGATGCTGATCAGGCGCGGGCCGCTCGAGCCGACGCGATCGGCGCACAACATACACTTTTCATCTCGCACAACTCGGTCAGCCCCCGGGCCGGCACATCGCGGCTGCTGTCTGTCCGCGCAACGGTGCACTTGTCCTCGCGTTCCTCTCCTCCACCTCGGCTGCCGATCTCTCCTGCTTCCTTCGAATTCCTCCTCGACGAGCTTCGCCGTCCGCTGCTCTATCCCCGCGGACCGCGGCGGCACACGGAAGTGCGAGTGAGCCTGCTCAACGTAAGCGCTTGCTCCTGGACATGGAGCTCTTCTCGCCGAGAATCGCTAGTCCGGCACGTCGTAAAAATCGCTCGGGCTACAGGCCGATCCTGGCATTCCCCTCCCGAGAGCAAGAGAGATAGGAAGCCGCGCAAAGGGACAGCCGATCGCGAGATCTTATCCTCGGGGCGGCTGGTATGCCGCTCGGCCGGCGAGTCTCGGGGGACGAGGCGTCCGTGCGTCTGGGCTCCTAATCGGGCCCGGCCTTCCAGAACAATTAACCGCCGAAAGGCCGATCGGCTTAATTAGGCGTCGCTCCGGGATGCAGGCTCGACTTGCCGATCAATTCTCTCCGGGTCCCGTCGTCGATTCTCCTCGCGCTCCAGCGAGTAACGCACGCGTCCCACGGCCTGTGGCCGCTTTATTCTTTTCTGATGGCTAATCTTCTTCTACTTCTCCTCTTTCCCCCTCTGCTGCGTCCTTGCCTGTGTCGTCGCAGGCCGATATCTATACTGCACTTGTGGGAAAACTATGCAGACGATGCCTTTGAGAGCTCAAGGACAGGCCCCGCGGCTGGAGCACAGCTGACGAGTGTTCACACTACCGATCGCGTTCGATGCTGCGCACACACTCCCGCACGAGGCTCTTGCGCCCCTTCGGTCGAACGTTAATTTCTATACATACAATGGATACATTAATGGCACGATAGAGAGATTGAGCTGCACCGCTGGTGTAGCCCCGATCGAACACACAGAGAAAGAGAGTATTCGCAGAGAGAGAGAGCAGTTACGCGCGGATCGGTTTGACACTTGGACGTACGCACTCGGGCAGGTAAATCGGCACTCGCGAGTCGGGCAATCTGACGGGCACTAGCTCTTGTCGTACGGCTCGCACGTGTTGCGGCGGCGATGCGCGGTCAGGGCGCTCGATCAGAGCGTGCCGACGGGATCGGTAGCACTGGGCCACCGGCACCTCGTTCTCCTCGCCATTCCTGCCGATCTTTCTCGCTCTTGGGGCTGCTGCTGCTGCTGCTACCGCCTCACCTCCTGCACTTGTGCTCGGCGCTCAGCTCTAGCCGGTTTGCCCCGGACTCGCCGAGGACCTTCCAAAGGACACGGATAACACAGACCCGGAGGCTTTACTCTCGAACCGGAGTAAGATAAACAGAAAGAGAGACAGATAGACAGAGAAAGTGGAAGAGAGAGAGAGAGAGAGAATGAGAGAGAGAGACAGATAGAAAGAGAGAGAGGAAGAGAGAGAGAGGGAGCAAGGGAGGAACGGTGACGCCGCGGCTGCTCGGTCTCCCGCACGCGCGCGAGGACGTGACAATGATAATGATATAACAATGGGCCGTGCGTTCTCCGCTGGTTCAGATCTTACACTGAAGACCAAGGTACACATACACATGTGTGCGGGCCTCTCCTCGAGCGCGAGCGAGCCGGCCCGGCGCGGCAGCGGGCCGCGGCAGGTAGAGGAGGCCGGGTGAAAGACGGAGAGAGAGCGACTCCGAGCGAGTCAAGGAGAGGGAGTCGGAGCCGCCGGAGGAGGGAGTAGCAGCAGCAGCAGCCGTATACCGGCTGATGGAGGAGGAGGAGAACGTAGCGGAGTGTGGAGAGACGGGACCGGTGGAGGTGGGAGAGAGAGCAAGAGAGGCCGCACACGCACGCCGCCGAGCGCGACGAGAGAGCCCCCGCACACACATGTGAGAACCATCGCGTGGTCGTCTCTCCAAGAGAGAGGGACGGAGACAGAGAGAGAGAGAGGGAAAAGGAGCGAGAGAGGATCTGGACTCTTGGGCCCGGACGTGCGACAAAGAAGCAAGAACTACACACGTGTTCCTCGGCGTTGCACCCTGCTCTATACACACATTCGCACAGACACACACCCGCGAGCGAGAGGCTCTCATTTATATACACATCAGCGAGTCGTGAGAGCGCAGTGCTGTCCCTTTACAGTTTGCTCTCTTCCCTCTTGCCCCCGTAAATCGCAAGCCGATCTTGCTTCTCTTGCCGATCGTCGTCCATGCTGATCAGCGCGCACACGTACAACAGACACACTGTGGGTAGGGACATATTTTGGCGGGGAATAACGGGTCGGCAGCCTCGGGCCAAGGTGTCGAGTCAATGAGATGAGGCTGTGCCAGGGCATTGATTGATCTGCTGTAAGCTCCTACGGTATGCACCGCTGCTGCTCTTGCGGATAGAAGAGAGAGAAATATTGCGTATCGATATAACACGATGTATAAAAGAGAATCGGTTGGGGCAACCGATCGACTCTTCCCGTGCAGTCTTTGTAAATCTAACTTAAAATGGCCTAGAAAAGGGAATTTCGTTCTCTAAATAGACTAGTTGTTAACGTGTAAAAGCATATTCAGATAGACGTCATAATTTTTGTAGCTTTGCCCGAGGAAGCAACAGGGCATGTAAAATAAGACGAAGCCGAAAAATATTGAAAATGACGTCGAGGGAGGGAGCAGAACCGGGGGAGGAAGCTAAAGCCGAAACTGACGAGCAACACTAATAAAGTGCAGGAGTAAAAGGGAGAGGCAAAAAACGCAAGAAAAACAGAGTAGCGAACACACACCGAAGACAGGCAGGTATTGCTTTCTTTGTGTTACTGACAGCTTGAGTGACATCCACTCTAACTTTCAAAATCGACGATATTATTGAAGCGACGAGCTTTCTCCCTCTCTCTCTCTTTCGCGCCAAGTGACATTTTTGAAATATTCAAAACAGTCGAAAGTTGAAAAATATGAAGAAGCAAAAAGAAGGCGACGAAGAGGAAAAAAGAAACGGAGTAAAACGATGGGGTTGTGTGTCGAAGAGCGTACGGTTGGCAAAAGAATTAGGAGAGGCGCAAGAAATTCCGAGAGCGGGGGGGGGGGGGGGGGGGTTACTCTACGCGTTGTCCTCGTAACGGGCGAAGAAGAGCGTTGGGGCTTGAACGAGTGCGAGGCTCTCCGTCTCCCGCGGACGTCTCTCCTCGTCGCGCGAATGCAAATGAGCCGTGGATACAGGCGTGCGCTGGCGTGTGCTCCGCGACACGCTGCTCATTCGCGAAGGAGTACGAGTCTGCTTGATTTTTTGCTCATCCCCGCATGTACGTGTGTCCCTGTGTGCGTAGGCGCGTCGTCTCTCTCTTTCTTTGCGCTTGGCTCTCGATTACGCGAGGTAGCGGGGTATACAGGTAGCCCCCGGGAGGCAGGTTGAGGGAAAGAGCGAAAACGAGCGAGCAAGCGATGCGGCAAGAGAGGCGCGAGAGCGGAGGAGACAGTGGGAAAGAGATGGACCGAGAGAGAGAGAGCCGGCTCGAGAAGACTCGAGAGAAGAAGAGGGAAGAGAGAGAGAGAGCTGTGCCGGCTGCGGCTACGCCGGCCAAGTGTCCGGCGATGCTGATGCCCGCTGCGTTGCCGGTCTGCCGTGATGCTGCTGATTCTCCTGCTGCCGCCGCCACCGCTACTCCTGCTCCTCTTCTTGCGATACCCCCCCGTCCTCCCCTTTCCGCATCGCGATCTCCGGCTGCTCGTTCTTTCTCTCTCGCTCGGCCGAGTAAAAAGCGCACGGTGCAGAGGAGATAGCGAGCGGTAGCAATACATACAAGCGAGGAGGGGGCGGCAGCGCACAGTAGTACCTTCGCGATATTGACCGAGGCCGCTCTTTCTCCTTTCCTCCCCCCTCCTACCTTCTCTCTCTGCCTCTTTCTTTCTTGTAACTACCTGCAGGTAGGCCGACGAGAGGGAGAGCGAGATCGGCGATTAGGGCGTCCCGCGTCCCGAAAAATACCCCGACACAATCGCGAAGCGAGAGATAATTGCGGCCTGATTGTTGCGTTAAAAGCAGCGCAAAAACCGCTAGCGAGTGATCGTTCAATTGTTGACGCCGACTTGTTCGATCTCTGACCCCTCTCTCTCGCGTGCTTGGGTTCACCGAAAAATTTGCAACCGCGTGCAGATAACTATGTGTCTGTCTGTCCGTCTCTACTGCCTACATGTGTGTATGGCTCTGTGTCTACGTGTTTACGTTGGATAGTAAATGATTGTAACGTTTGGCAAGAGCTCGTTGTTTTTTTTTCAAGTTTTTTCACTCCGCATAGCCAGAGCACATTGTTGGAACAATGGTCGTGCAGCGTGCGTGCTCAATATGTTCGACGTACGGAGTTGGTGTACTTACGTGTACACGTCGAATTGCACTTTATGGCGTGCTACACACGTCTGTCGGTTAATTGTGATCTCCGCGCGCAAATTCCTATGCAAATTCGACGTTGGCTGCTGGCGCACTACTCCTGCCGCAAATAAATATTTATCGTTAAACTTTAGTTTGGCAATATTAATAACCCTCGGAGGAGCTAGGACGTATAATGAAATCAACGCTCAATCGCAATCTTCCTACGCTCTCTTGACAATTTCTCCGCCGTCCGTTCGGCTCTCCATAAATATTTACATAAAGAGACAGAGAACAATCAATCACATGTGCTCTCATAGGACGGGCGATGCGCCTCGAGCGAGGCTTAAAGCCGCAGCTTTAAGCCTCGCTCGACGATCCCCGGCTGAGATAGACCGGCGACGAGGAGAGAAAAACTTCAATTGGCTGTTACCAAATTGTCACGGCAGTCCAGAGAGCGACCACTGCCGGGGTGGACTGCTAGCGGGGAAGGGGGAGGGGGAGAGACGAGGAGAAAAGGAGACCGTAAAGCAGGCCGTCGCTCCCTCGGAGGCTTGTCAATTTTAAATGACCGCGCGTCCCGGATCGCTTTATCTGCCGGCCGTGGTCCCGCGTACGCCATTGGCCGGGCGCGCGGCAACGAGTCCTCGGTCCACCTGTCATCTCCCTCTTATCTCCGGCAATCCATTCGTCTCTTTCTCTCGCTTCGTCTAACCCCCTCTCCTCCCTCTCGCCCTCTCTCTCTCTGCCACCGAAGCCGCCGTAGCCGTCGGCCGTGCGCTCGTATTTTCTTTTTTTTTTACTCTTCTCTTCCCTTTTCCTTTGGTCCTTTTCTCAGATTGTTCTCTTATTTTTCTGATATGACTTTCTACGTGGCGTATTTCAAAAGTATACGTCTCTCTCTTTCTCTCTTTCCTTACTTTTTCGTATCTTTAGATTATTAACGAGGGCTTTTATTCAGTTTATACTCCGATATTGATAGTAATATTTTATTTTTCAAAATAAGATTTTAATAAATTACTAAAAATAAGTCGATAACGTTTTATTGATCGTTCGTTACGCGTTGATTATTAAAGCTAAGGTAAAAAAAAATAATCATTTAAATATTTACTGATTAAAATATATGTAAATTACGTGTTGCCGTACTCGTTAGCTCGTTAACAAACAAAAAATTTGGCTGACCAGCCTTTTCATTAAAACAATCAAAATTCCGATTAGCAAATACAAAAGGACGTTTTTTTTCTTAACTTATGCGTATGATAATTGGCTTTGCGACAAACTATCAAGCCCGTTAAAGTGTGGCATAGTAGGGCAGGGATGGCTTTGGAGCAGCATCCCCTCCTCTCCCAGGGCTTTCTCACGCGCGGATGATTAATAGCCGCATCGAAGCGATCGGCGAAAAAGGCGTGAAAGAAAAGCCATTTAACTACGCGGCTCGCCTGCCAAGCTCCCCGTATCGGGCACACTCACACAGACGCACATGGTATAGCCCAGGCTGCACAATCCAATTTCCAAGGGAGGTGGCTTATCTGCCGGGCAGGCTCTCGCGTCTCCCCCACCCTCGTCGAATGTAACGAAGCGTCGCAGTGCTACTGTCGTCGCGCGACACGCTCGACGCCATAATTCAGGCCTTTTCGCGGGCTCTCTTGATAGCCCGAGCCACGTGTGCTCTTACATTGACGCGAGCCGATCGCGCGACTCCAGAGACGCCAAAGCCGCGAGAGATAAGACTCGCACAGGTTGGACCAGTGCAATTACGAACAACGCAAGGTGCACAACGAACTAAATGACTTTTGGAGCCACTGCCTACAGATCCGACGCCAGATAATCCCTCCCCAAAGGGGAAAATCGGACGGGCACGTACGGCCATAAATTATCGCGCGCGCCCGGTTAAATGCGAGAACGCGGCGCTTTTTTTCCACGACTTCGATTCGTATGCATGACTCTTTTTAAGCAACAACCTGTACGGATGCTTTGTTTGATTTTTTTTTCAATTTTTGTTCTGTTCGACGGTTAAAACGGAAATTTAGGGATATAAAAATTGCTGTACACAATGAATTTTAAATTAGTACGATAATAGGTTAATTGATTAAAAAAAGCGTTATCATTTTAAAGAATTGAGATACCCTAACGGAATATAAAAATTAAAAGCATTTCTAACATCACAAGAAATAATTGAAAATCATGCATAATGTATTATTTCACTTGCAAATATTTAAAAAGCATTGTTTCGTAAGTTTTTGGGTTAAGATATTAATGCTTATCTGTTTACACTGTTCCGATAAAAATCTTGCACGTGCTAGTTTCTTAACTTTCTTAAAATCAATTCATCTGTGAACGAAAGAGATTTCTAAATCTTTTGTACTTTTTTTTTATTAACGTCCATTACATTATCTTATTGATGATTGATTATTATTTTTTTTTATTGCGAGCAATTAAAAAAAACATGTATTTATAAAACACACGAAATATTAAAATACGTACAATCATTAAGTTGATTTCTAAAAATCATATTTCCTCTGCCAAAAACATTTGTTTGCCATACAATTGCCAAACAAAATTCCAGGAAGCAGCATTAATTCCAGCTGCTCGGGTTTCTTGTAATTCCGATAAAGCACAGTGTCACGCATATACGCACGGGCTGACGCGCTCTCTCGGCTCATACATCGAATTATCGGCATTATATTCAAGAAGTTCAC
Organism: Anagyrus pseudococci; assembly: GCA_030522585.1. NCBI lineage: Eukaryota > Metazoa > Arthropoda > Insecta > Hymenoptera > Encyrtidae > Anagyrus > Anagyrus pseudococci. Next base: position 51,557 of record JAPYYQ010000119.1, read on the forward strand.
ATCTGATTATCGCGGCGTGGTGGGTAGGGGGGAGGGAAGCGGGGGGCAACATGAAACATCTGCTGCCGGCAAACGCGCAAGAGCCGACAAAGAGATGCGGCCCGTGGAAAAGAAGAAACTATCGCGCGAGCCCGATCGCGGCTGTTCGCGCTACTATTTCTGCGGCTATGCTCTGCCGCGGCCGTCCACGACGAGACACCTCGGGCAAGGGAAGCTATACGGCAGAGCAGACTCGCGGCGCTCGGCCGAAGGCGTCAGAAGCGACTGGCCGTCGATTCGCATCTCTCGCTAGAGTTGACAATAATACGGCTCGTTTCCTTCGCGCCGAGCCGCCACCGTCGCCGATACATCGGAGGCAGTCGTTGCTGGCCACCTTACTCCCTGCTGGCCATCTCCCCCCACCCCCACCACCCCCTCAAGGCTAGGGGGGACTGATGCTGCGAGAGAGAGAGAGAGAGAGAGAGTCAAAGAGGCAATCCACTCTCCATCTGACCTGCCAGCGGCCATCCCTGCACAGACACCCGTCCTACTCTCGGCGTAGTCGTCCGGCTGGAGGTGCGCAAAGTGTCCGAGCCGCCGTCGGCTAGCCGACCGCATCGATAATTCGATAAAGCGTCCTCTCATTACCCTATTGATTGGCCCATTGTACGTTGGCCGAGCGCGCTTTTAGCCCAGCCGCTCTCTCCCTTCCTCCCTCTCTCACACTCTCTCAAAAGGATGGATCGAGCTGATGGCCCAGAGTTCCTTTGGCTCTTGAGATTCTTCGCGCCGAGGCGTGTATTGTGGCGTGTCGGTGGGCCGCGTTAACTCGATTTCCATAGCGCGAAAGCCCTGACCGTCTCAAGCAGCTTGGCTTTTATGGGCTCTGTGGGTGCGAGAAGCATCGTCCAGACCAAGTGAGGTGGGGGCTCTATTCGCGCGTCTTTGGTGCGGCACGAATCGGTTACCGTCGTCGCTATAAAGACATTCAGGCCAAGTGCGCTGTTCGTCGGCTTACGTGCTTTTTGAGTATTGGAATTTCCTTCGAACATGATCAATTCATTGTCTTACCGAGAAACTATAACTGCTGTTTTTTTATTATAATCGCTGTTTAATGACATCCGTGGCTGATGTAAAACATGCGTAAGCGTTTTGTTGTCAAAAGAACTGTTTTTCCACATTATAAAGGCGGGAATTTTTGTAATTTTAAATTCATGAGAATTTCGGCTGACGTTTAGTCTAAAATCTGTTTGTCTTGAGTTAAACAAACATAATATGAAGATTGAAAGATCTTTAATAAGCTCGAGCTGACTTATGAATTTATTCATAATTTTCATAATTCAAAATATACTCTTGGGGCCTTTTGCAGTATTAACGACAGATTTTTTAAAATGATAATTTTATTTGAAAATTTCGCGAGCTTATTAAAAACGACTAGTTTAATTAAATCGAACCGAATATCGTTTGCTTGCGGACGTAATTAATTTTGTTAAAAAGTGATCGATGCCTTCCACTATTGACTTAAGTGTATCGGCACGTATTAACACTAATCCTCTAACATTTAATTAAATTTTTTTGTCATGCAGATAGGTGTACTTCTTACCGGGTTTAAAACTCCCAGATTACAATGTATAACAAAAAAAACTACCGATTCATCATTTCACAAACTACTCATTACTACAAGAAAGTCAAAAGATACGCGAATGACAAGCACCAAATGTGCGTTATCATGTTATCACTCATCTCTTTTTTCCTTTGGTTAGATTCGTTTCATCGTCCATAATTAATTTCCAAAGTTTCCTTACTACTGCCTTGTATGCAAGTACCTGTTTTCGCTCGCAATCGTGGATTTGTTGTATTCCCCGAAACGTTGCGAATGTGGCGAGAATTCATTAATCACTTGGCGCGACTGGATTTTTCGCCGGCACGTGTACCTTCTCCCATCTTTCTCTCTTTTTCTTTTTTGAGCAAGTGAAGGAGACCACTTAATTGAATCGTCAGCTGAGGCCAGTACCGTCCCCCCTCTGTCGAGCTCTGGCGTGCCCGTCATTGTCGGCGTGTGCATCACAAATACCGGGTCTCTACCCCTGTCTAGCGGCCGCGGGCCCCTCGGGCGAGCTTTGCATACCCTGTCCTCTTTACGCCACCTCTGTCACTCGGCTATTCTTCTTCCGCTTTACATTATCTTAAACTCGGCAATTTCGATAATTTGTTTTTTTTCTTACGTTGCTCTCCTGCGATGTTTGCGTATGCCAACTGACGTAATGCGCGAGAGGCGCAAGGAGACACATTGTTAGTTTATCGATAATTTCTAAAAATGGAAATTTTTATTCGATACGAATGTTAATTATACAGACGGAAAAGACAAGCGATAAGCGGCTTACGTACGAACTCTCTCGAGGTAGGTAGAATCGTATACGTAGGCGATGCGTCGCATTACACGTGGAGGAAAGGTATATACGAAATGTCCCGAGCATCCATTACTCGCCATTTATTTACGAAAGCAAACACGAGGCTCTAGAGCTAATCAAGGTGTGCACACGCGCACACACACAACACAGAGCGCTTGCATATCTTTCTTGCATGTGGTATATCGGAATTCCAGGTGGCGAAGAGACTCAGGGTCGCTCACTAACCTGCCGCTCCCCCTCCCTGGCAATGTTGAGCAAAACTAGTCAGCTCTCTCTCTCTCTCTCTTGCGCTCGCGGTACTTAACTCGAGCGCGGGGCTCTCTCGAGCGTGTACGCGCGCAGAGTCGTTCGCGGGGTACGAGAGAGCGGGGGTGTGGGTGCTGAGCGCATGTACCTGCCGCTGCTGCCGTCCGAGCTGCGGCTGCTGCCGGTGGGCGGGGCGTGCCATGCCATTCTATTTCAGTCCCGCTTTCATTCATAACTCGGTTTTTAATAGCTCTACCCCACCTTCCGCTCTCGACTCTCTCTCTCTCTCTCTCTCTCTCTCTCTCTCTCTCTCAACCTTCTCTCTGTATATCGTCCTGCCTCTCTCGCTGGCACTTGCGCCCGCTCGCCGAGCTTATTCCGAGGGATTGCCGTCGTAACGCACGAGAGAGAAAGAGCTACTCGTACGAGCGCGATACGAGGGCCCAGCCCACAGTCGTTGCGTTCGTCGATTATCTTACCGGAATATGCCTCTTCGTTTTTCTTTCCTCTTTATTTTCGTGGCTTTGACCTCCACCTGATAGAGCTCGAATCGTGGCGCGTATACGAGCTACCTGCTCCGAACCGCTGCTGCTACCTCTGCTTTTGTGATTCTTGATCATCGGGTGGAGAAAGGTCCGGTCAGCTTTCCAGCCCAGATGGTTCTCTCTCTCTCTTTTTCTCATTCTCGTTTTGTTCAAGATTCGAAAATATATGGCGATGCCTGTCGTAACTCTGTAAGTTATCCGATTTTTCGGATTTGTTATTTCTTCGCTCTCTCTCTCACTGGTTCTCGCCTTGCCTCATTCACTTGCTGGGAACCGTACGCGGCTTTCCGCTCCACCTGTGTCTCTGAATTTTCTCGGATTACTAAATTTTCAAAGCCGATGATTTTCTTTTTCATCTCCGAACGCCTTGTAATACATAATTTATTTTTACGGCCGAATGAACAGTGAAATATAGACACTCAAGCGTGTATTCTTTAAAGCTTGTATATACATAAAAGGTTTTGTAAGTTAGCTGATAATAAACGCGTGTATACGATCGATATTATTTTTTTCCTTGCTGTTGTTGTTGTTAAAGCTTTCGATGGTTATACGTGCATAAACAAGTCGATCGAGATCAATAAATCGCTATTCTTCTATTTATACGTATATGCCCAGCTGTAATCATGTAGCCGCAATCATATTTCTATGTGATTAAATGTATATATTCAATAGAACGCGAAATTCAAGAGATAAGTAATGCCTGTGCGTGCGCCTTTAACGTTGCGTGCTCCAAAAGTACAAATTCGTTTGACGTCCGGGTATACGCATATACAAATATTTTCCGTAATCGCTGGGCTGTCTCGAAAATTGATTACGCAAGCTTAATGAAGCGCATTTTGAAATAATAAGATGCCCGAACCTTATTACCTCTCTACCCGCGTCCGCTTATTACTTATATTTAAACGATTTTGCAAAATTTACGCCTATCGATTACGCCGAGCCAATTTCAAAATTTCTCCGTTTGTCTAAATGTTTGTCAATCTAAAATAGCCACTCTCGGTGTTTGCTTATTTTTTTTTAACAAAACTTGACTACGATTAAATTTCAAACGGCAATCGAGCCATCCCAGACGCGACACACCACATCTCTCATACGCGGCAATCCAAGTATACTCGGCCAACTTTATTGTCCACGGAGAATATACAGGCAAAAAGGCCTCGGTGATACCGAGCATATCTCTCGTCCTGTATATGCATACCTACCAGCGGCTGGTGAACAAGTTTTCATATGCAAAATCCAGTAGCAGCTCCCAGCAACTCGACGCTTAAGCGAGCGAGGGAGAGAAAGAGAGAGAGAGAGCGGCCCACTCGTTGCAACAGGCTTATACATACAGAAGCAGGCCGAAAGGGAGAAAGAGGTTCCCGCGAGAGAGCGCGATTGCCGATATCTGCGGCACGTCACGCGCGCTTGAATTATTGACTGGCCAATCAAAGGCTTCTCTCTCTCTCTCTCTCTCTCTTTTGCTCCCTGAAAAGCAACCTTATCTCTTGCGTGCGCCCGTGAAACGAGCCGTGTATGTCGGCTGTCCTACCAAACTCGCCTGGAAATGACGTCTGCAGCGCGATGTCGTCCGCTTTGTTCGAAACCTTGTTCTTTCTAGCGCATATGGATTATGTGTCAAATGATATTTTTATCCTCTGTGTATGTGTATCTCTCTCTCTTGCTCGTGATAAGAAATGTTAAGTACCTATGTTTACTAATAGATACGTCCGATACGAAAAGTGCTAAACGTTTATTGTTTTGTACTTGTTGGTGTATTTATTCGCGGCTATTCAAGAAAGAAACAGTCTTTGCTTTGTTTGATTTTTCATTTTCCTTTTAGTTTTTCAAATTTTCTTACAAAATCATCAAACGATATTTTTTTTCTTCTCAAGGTACACCTATAATTTTCTCTGGTTATTTGAAATTAATCTAGCCGCGGTCACCCTATAGTTGAGATTTATTAGAACCCCAAAAAAGTCGCGGACGTACTCGTTGGTAATGATAATCCATAATTTATCTTGCGAACAGGTGATAATAAGCTAATTACATCAAGGAGCAGTAAATAAAATTCCGTGGACGGCGGGAACGTGTGGAGTCGAAAACAGGATTTTCTCACCATGTAATCCTAGACTAAGCATCGTCGGCGTGCCAGGAGACAAAGACACCCTGGGAACCGATCGTCGGCGGCGCCCGATAAACGACCCAACCGAGGACGATCACTGCAGTTACGTACACGCTCTTGGAGTCTCGGCGGAAAGAGTTGCGTGCGTTCAAGCCAGGAAGGGGAGGGGTCATAAGAAGAGCATTCGAAAGAAATGAAGAAAATGGTAAAAAAAATAGTGGAAGTGCGAGGTGGAGCAGCCAAGAGAAGAAGGACAAGAAGAAGAAGAGGAAGAAGAGAGATAGAGGATGATCGGGCGGGGGTGTAGGGAGAAAGCCTACGGCGTCATCGGGGACGGACACGCGGTGGCGACGCCAGCTCGGCCGGGCTGCTTATAAATAGACGCGCGGATAATCAGTCGGGATTTATGGTAACCACGGATTATCAAGTTGTACAAGGAGGCATATTTCATATCGCGACCTTATACCTTATTCCAACGCGGGGAATACCTGTTTCGTGAGCGCGCGCGCGCCCGCGAGCTGAAACAGCCGCGCACGCGAGAGTGAGAGAGAGAGAGAGGGACAAGAAGAGCCTTACCGTAGCACATATTATATCGGTGCACGTGACGCTGCTGCTGCATATCGGACTGGATACACCGGGCCCGCCCGAAAACCCATTCCCACGTCGTGGCTCTCATTAGCGTGCGCTGCCGCTGTTTCTCTCTCGGCAAAGATGCTGCCGCCCCTTTCTTCTCTCGCCTCCGGCTATACACTCATCCCCGGACCGCACCGGGATTCTCCAGCTGCAGCTACTCTCGCAGGGCTACCGCTGCTGCATTCCGATACCGATTCGTCGGAGAGATGCGCTTCTGGAATATGAACTCCTTCTTTTCCTTTTCTCCTCTCCCTCCCTCTCGGCATCTCCTTCTCTCTGTCTGCCTCGCCGTCGCGTAATAATCTTATGGCTTTGATGAATCGAGTCGGGTGAATCGTTATCGATATGCCACTTCGGCCGCTGAAAATGCGCGTCGTGCGTTATTAACGAGCGGCATTCTCCGATCGCATTATTTAAGCGGCCGTCTACGGTAGCTGCACCGATTCTTTTTTACCGTTCTCTCTTACTTAATCCCCCTGACGTACTTATTCAGAGTACTGAAATTGCATATGCCTAGAAATTTTCACAATTCGTTCAATAAATCTTTTCTGCAAATTGTTGTTTGCCGTGTATTTAAAAACGTCTAATTATTACCATTGTCTTGCCGATTTCTCCGTTAACATTACCGAATAGTCGATGAAACGAAATTCCGGTAATAATTTAGCCAGATGAAAAGACTCGAAATAATTCCAGTCATGTATATAGACCGGCCAAGAGAGTTCGCATAGATGGGCTTGAACAAAAAACGAAACGAGCTCTCGGACAAAAGAGGCAAGTGACAATCGAGATTAATGAAGCGACATAAATCGCGCCGAGAAAGTCGATCGGAGCATCTCGGCGAGAAGTCGCGCGCGGAGGAGAAAGTTTGAAAAGCGTATAGAGCTCAGGCTCGACAAGTGGACTTCTAAATGTGTAACTTTTTCCATTGGCTTATTGCAAAGGGTGGCCTCTACGACTAGCCCTGGAATAACCTTCTTTATTACGATGCACAAGCTGGACTGGCAAACGTGCAAGCGAGCGAGACGGAGGTCTGCGTGCATGCGTGCCGGCTGTTATTAAACGAAAGCCCAGCGTTATGGAGGGCCTGGGGACGCGCGCGAGACACACGGACAGCTGTCGCTTTCGCGTCGCGAATCTCGCGTGTACGAGATGATGCGCGCACGTCGTGTGTGCAAAGATATCTCCCCGGCGAAAAATCCAAACAGCCCGTCTCTCGGCCGATCTCGCTCGTAAACATATACAAGAAGGAGAAACTCGATGGGCAAGCTCGGCTCGTGCGCTTCGGAGATTAACGTAAATAAAAAGTAAAACGGTTATCTCTCCCCTCGCGCCCCCAACTCTCCTTCTCTCAGTCTTGGCAATTCGTGATGTTTTATAATAAATAACATCGAATTTTTTCAACCGTTATGTTGTGATGCGCGGCATTGATCGGGCGAACGGCTAATTAAAGAAAAATTACAAGACGTAGAGAGTCGTCCGCTGCGGCAAAACGTGACAATTTGTGGATTAAGAAAATTTTTCCGACACTCGGCGGATTATGCGATTTCGAGATGTAACTTATTTATTTAAATGGCTCTGGTATACCTTTTGAGCGCCACTATTAAGCCGTTCTTTTACTCAATCACTTTGCGCGCACTACAAGACGCTTGCGATGCATTAGTATTAAAAAAAATTCAAAAGAACCAAAACCTCAAACCGCTAATATTCACCGCTTTGGAATCCTCGTCTTCGTCAAATGACCTACTAAGCGTCCAAACTATTAATCACATTCCGACCAACTAACGTACAAAAAAGAAATAATAATCTCCCAGTCGAAAGTGAACAATAAAATAAATAGTCTCGTCTTTTGTCAACGTCAACAATAACACCAGTAGACGATCTTGCAGTGTATAGGCGTGTTCGCCAGAAAATGAAGCGAGTTTTTTTTACAAGGAACAAAGGCAAAAACTAGGCTCGGCTTATACACGCGCGCGGGGTCCATCGGATCGATAAATCAGCGGCAAGGCATTGACCAGCGCGATTCCCCGTAATAACACTTAATTCGCAAGAGAGAGCTCTCTCGCGCGCGCACCACTCTCGCGCGTTTCTCACAGTTTCAGCTTTATTATTTACGATTATACACGCGCAAGAGAGGCTCTGAAAGAGCGCTAACGGTGCGCGCCCCATGGACATTGTTCGCCGGCTCGTCGATCGCTTCTCCCTCCACCAGCGTTTCATCCCATCCCCCCCCCTCCTGTCTCGTAATTTTCAGCTTCCATTGTTGGCCACGCGCTCTCGCACCGGCTAACACGGTCTCTCGCGAAAGAGCGTACTCGCTGATCTACCTCTCGGCCCGTAGTCTTTCTTAGCCGGGACCAGAGAGCTCTATTGTATGCGGCCGATGTATGAGGTTTGCGACGTCTCCAGTCGCGACGCACATTCGGTCACGTAGGCTTTTTTACTCGGCGGATTAATTCTGTAAGCCTTAGAACGGCTAACGGGGTTGGAAAAGCGATTTTGCATTAATTCTTTGGAATTTTTCGAAAAAAACATTCTTATATACGGGCACACTATGACCCTAATTGCTCCCAGAAGACTAATTTTCAACAGGTTCGTTTAACGATACTTGAAAATCGCTGGAATTCTAGTCCGGCAAATTCTCATCAAGGCCACCTGGTCTCCATTTCAACGCTGGTCGCAAGGGACGTCGCCTGCAACCGCGATCTTCTTATCTATCTCGTCGTCCACTTTAAACGAGCGTCTTGAGCGCGCGGAAGTGTATATACGCGCCGACTCGGGGCTGTCATTAGTTTTTCTCCGAGAGACGACGTGCTCCCGCCCCTTTTCCTTCTGTTTAAAGAGCAAGAGAAGAAGGTATACGGGAATCCAATTTGTAAATGAAGTCGTCGATAAGTGACCGTCGAGATATTGAATGCTAGAAAAAGAGGGAGAGAGCGGAGTGACTGCGGCTTGTCGGCGACCGAAACTTATTTCAGCTCCGAGCCCACTCGACTCGTCCTTCTCCTCCTCGTCATTCGCAAGTCTGCTTCTCTCGATAAATGCTCTCTCTTCTTTCCAATTCCACTTTAGATCTCTCTCTAGTCCCCCACCATCTCTCCTACTGACGCAGCATTCCTATTTTGCGTTCTTTATCTTTTTACACGAAGTCTGCTCCTTATAAACTTGTCTCTCGGTTACATCTCCTTTCAGCTCTTTGCTCTCGTCAACGTCTTCTTGCCCGCCGATGTCTTGACGAACTTTCGACGTTTTCCCGGGCAATTATACATCCGCCGCGACGTCTGTCGGGAAAGCGATCCCAAAAGCACAAACTACCCCTCTCATCCCCCGCAACACAGGAGCTCGCTGCTCGTTGGCCTCTCTTTCCACTTGCGGCTCAACGATTCTTCAAAGTGATAGAAAGTTAACTCTCGGGCGGGACAGAAAGAAGATTCCCCCCCCCCCCGTCCGTGGATGTTGGCTGGGCAAGGGGGTGGCAGGGGCTCGGAGGCCTCTCGCGAAAAGCCGGAAATTAATGCGATCCTTGACATCGCTCGTTCAGCCGCGTAACTTCGCCGTCGTCGTAGTCTCGTAGGCAACGTCTTCGCCGCTCTCTCGCAAAATAATCTCGGCACGGCATCTCTTCTTGCCGGCTATTAGCGAACTTCCGGAGCCCAAGTGCTTCGCGTTTCTTTTGAGATAGCCGACAGACCTGACTTTCGCGGTTCTCTTTCCCTCTCTTTCTTCAGGTCTGATCGTACGCGCGTGCCAAAGAAAAGAAGAGCGCGTAATTAATCCCTCTAGCCCCTTCTCGACCCTTGATCAGAGCGCCTCCTTCTTAAACCGAGAATTGATCCCAGTCGACAAACTTTACAAGTCAATATGAGAGAGCAAAGGAGAAAGACTTGGCTCTCAGCAGTGCCATTTTTTCAATCGCACTGCTCAAGCTGAGCAATACTCATTGGAGGGTAAAGGCTAGGTGGTGGGGATGGAAGAGAGAAAGGGCTAATTAATATTCCAGGAGCTTAGCGCGTGCTCGCGGGGATTTCGCGGCCGGAAAGCGTAGAAAAATAAGCATCAGCGTCCGAGAGCCGATCGCGCTGGAATGTAGGAGAAGAGGTGGGGGTTGGAGGGAAAAGGAATAAAGGAAAGCAAAGAGGATAAAGCACAGGTGGCAGAGGGGCATCAGAGTTGAGCGAGCGAGAGAGAGAGAGAGCGCATATATGCGTGTGCGTGCGGTTGACGCGAGAGTCACCCGAGCGCCGGCGCACTTGCCATCTCTCTCGCGAGAGCGGCAGATTTATCTTCCTGCATTTACTCGAGATCTTTGCCGATGATTATGAAAATGGCTGCCTCTCGCTCTCTTGGACTGGCTTTAATTACTAACCGGCCTCGTTAATACTCTCCCCTCCTCGATTTTTCCCCTTGCGACGGACTTTACCTCAACCTCCTCCTCGTCGTTTGCTCCTCTTTTACTATTATACACCTTCAGCCCTAACTGCCTATGGATTTTCTTATTTGCCCACTCGCGCCTGGAGTCGGCAAAGCGCGCGTCTGCTCTCTGTGCTACCTGATAATAGATCGTCGCTCCATCTAATTACGCGTATAATTCATCGGCGGGGAAGGGAAGTGCGGAGGAGGAGGAGGAGGGGGGGAGGGCGCCGCTTTAGGATGATCGCGTACGCGATGCTATCACCGATGATTTTTCTTCATTACGCAGATAGCGATGACAGGGTGGTCGGCATATGCGCGCGTGCAATACTACGCACTTGGAGGGCTACGGTAAAAATTGCCGCTAAGTAGTTCCATTAAAGCGCCAGCCTGAGAATAATCGAGCCTCCTTTTTCAAGACAATCATTTGCCGGGGAGGGCAAGAAATGCTCGGCCTCGGCTTTACGGCTATGCCCAGGGCCCGTTTTATGAAAAACGCTCTTTATAACGCAATTGCTTCTTGCTATCTGCTTCGTCGCGTGTAAGGATTTTGCGCGGCATTGATACCCATTTATTTCCGAGATATCATCTGATAATTAGGGTTTCTCTAATATTAATTTATCAGAGGCTTCTTAATTATCATCCTTTTTTCGGTCGGATATGCGCATGTTCGTTGCCCAGTGTAAACAGTATTTTAATTTTTCCGCGACCTCTGTTTTCAATCTCCAATTCATTTATAAAACTGTTTGTTTAAGAAAACAATTTTTGTTTACAAATGATACTCGATAAATAACATTTAATTCGCCATAAAGTTTATTCAGTGAAAACTATATATCGGAATATACTCAACATCACAAAGACGTCATCTGCAAATGCAATCTCCCAGAAAAACATTGACAATCGGCTCATTTATGCAGCTTCGGAATCTCAAAGACTATGATCGCTTACAAAGAGGAGAAGAGAGAGAGAGTAAGAGGAGAAAGCAAGAAGAAAGAAAAGATCATTGTTGTCGCTGTAGATGGTCCTGCAGCTGACGACGCTCCTCATTTAGCCGTTTATTCAAATTTATCGGCGCGATTGTCCGCGTGCCATCATCGGAAATGGGGAGGGAAGAGTAAGAAGCTGGAGGTAGGAGGAGGCTAAGTCGGGAAAGTGAAAAGGCCGCTCCGGCGAATCCTCCGATTGTTCTCGGGGTATACACGTGTCGCGGTAGCCGGCGGCCTTCGCAAAGCCAGGACAATTGCGAGAAGTGCGCGCGCGCGAGCCGCGTGTTCGGCGCGCCGCGAACAAATGGGACGAGAGAGAGAGCGCGCTGCCCAACGCTACAGGCGTATGGGCATTGTTCTGTCCGGCACGTCGTCCGGCCAGCACCGCCACCGCCTTTGCCACATTTGCCTCCTTTTCTCTCTCTCCTCCCCATACGCCGCCGCCGGAGAAAGGGCCCGCGGACACTCTTTCGCGCTCTTCTCGCCAGCTTCCTCTCGTTTTCTCCCGCGACGCTCGTATGCGCCTATTGCTGAGAAAGTATAAGTTTGCCAGTAAGTATGCTTTCTTGTTAAATTTTGCTCGACCGTTTTTACATTATTGGGCGGGGTGTTGAAGGTGTGCACTCTGCTCGACTGACTGTGATGAATTGGTTTGAGGCTGGATGATGGTCTGCGGTTTGGTGACAACGTGTACGCTGCGCAGGTACAAGGCTTAACTTACAGTCACTTCATTTTACCTTTTTATTTTTATTTTCGCACTTGTTTACGTTCGACGTTTATTTATTTCCATAGCAATAATTGATTTTTTATTTGACTAACATTTGCGTCAGAACTGCTATTTTACATATTTATTGGATTATCTTAAATATAAGAGAATTAAGGGGATGGAGTATACTTATAATAAACCACATTCATCCTCCAAACAGAGCTCTATCAGGCATGATTTACGACAAAGTACCTATTATTTGCGTATCCCCCCAATAAATTATACCCCTCTTACGCGAATCTCTCCAAAGGCCATGGAAAAATGTCGAGCTAAGTAAGTTGAAGCTCTCTCTCTCTCATATAAACTGAAATCGCTGCCTGTGTGTCCCTTAAATCCCAGCGGTGGCCGCAAAAATCGACAGTCACACGCTCTATCTCGCTCTGGAGTATACTAAGCCTTCGCGGGAACTCCGTACTGCTCGGCAGAGATTCGCGAAAAATCACGCAACCAAGTACCGTATAATCTTCGCGAGAAAACAATCAAAAGAAGAAGAAGAAGAAGAAGGTGAAGAAGGTGTAGCGCTGGAATAGACTAACACCCAGAGAATACTCGAAGGGTTAGATGAGCGTGTGGGGGTGGGGGAGAAGGGGTTAAGAGGAAAAGCTTCAGCAAGCAAAGATAGGCTCTCACGCTCTGTCGCGACAATCGCGCCGCGATAAAACGAGCGCGAGAAAGAGAGGGTCCGGCAAAGAGAGAGAGAGAGAGACCGAGCGAGGAGAGCGTGCGTGACCTCAACCTCCTGGGAAGGCCGAGGAGTCGCTTGGCTCTGGAGAAAAGGCCAACGGTGTGTGTACGTGTGTGTGCTCGTAGTAGGTTCAGGGGGAGGGGGCCGGGGGGATATCGGCGAAAAATCGGGTAAATTATTTAGCGCCTCTCGCCGGCCGAGCAAGCGCCTATACTCGCGCGTATATACGGCCACGTTACTCGCGCGGGCTCTCTCGGGCCCTTTGCTCCCTCTCTTATATACTTCGTTCTCTCTTTCTCTCCCATGCTTGGAGCATCGAGAAAACGAGAGACGCTGCAGCAACGGCCGACGGTCGAAGAGAGAGAGGGAAAAGAGGCAGGAGAGAAAGAGTGTAGCAAGAATAAGAGAGGCAGGGGCAGAGGGGGGGAGGGGGAGAGCGCTTGTTCAGTCGAGATTTATTTCGACTATCGTGATGTATAGCCCGGGTACATCCAATATTGTAATAGGCTCTTGCATACTTATATGCATACATTATATATGCCTAACCCCTCCCCCTCCCACTGTATCTCCTCTCTCTCTCACAGCGACCCTCAGCTGGACGCAGAAGGGCCTGCTCCGTTCTCTCTCTCTCTCTCTCTCTCTCTCTCTTGGGGCTTGGCAGCACACGCACGTACATATATACGCTCTATTCGATCACGGCCACCGCTGCCACCACCGCCGAGCAGATTATTCGTGCACCGACGCGCCGGCAATCGCGCGCTTACGCGTCGCTAAAAATCCCGGGCGTATGTGTGGAACCGGGTATACGCGTATGCATATACATAGACGCGCGAAGCTGACGTAGTCGAAGCGCGTTCGCTATCATTGTGAAGACCGGTGCCACTTACGCTGCCGCTGCTGCTCGCCAAGCCACGTCGCCGCGTGCAATTGAAACACTATACCCGGGCTATATCTCAGCGGGTACGAAGCGCGTTATGAGTACCTGGCCCGCATATGTGTACGCGTATACATACGTGCGCGTATATACACATATGAGAGAGCAAGCGGCCTCGACTCGGCGGCCAACGAGACGAAGCGAACGAGCGGAGATGAGACTGCCGAGCAGGGGGGGAGGGAGCGAGAGAAGAGACGGGAGCGATCGCCGCATTGAAAAAAGAGGAAGGACGCGAAACGAGCGGGACGAGGGGCGAGGGAGAAGAAAACGAAGTCGGTGACGAGGAGCGCTGTACTCGGACGGATTGGAGTGGGGGGGGGGGCATCAGGGGGGAGAAATATGCGAAAGAGCGGCTCTCTCGCGCGTATGTGTATCGCACTTACTCTCTCGCAGGAGCTGCGGGGATAAAATAGGCAGAGAGTTGGGCGCGAGGGGGGAGAAAGAGTTGAAGAGGAGGACGGCCGAGTGAGAATGAGAAAGGAGAGATTAAGGAAAAAAGAGGAGCGCGAGAAAATAGAAAGAGTATGACGAGAAGGGGGTGAGCAGCGAGGCGCGCATATATGCGAGCGGCAGGATGGGAAGAAGGATGAGAGAGAGAAGAGGAGAGGGAGGCCGAGCGAAGACACTGACCGCGCAGTTCGCGGCTGCGGCGGCGGCAGCAGCAGTCTCGCCGGATCGGAATCGCATATTATCGCGCTCGCGCATGAAGCCGCGTCGGCAGGAGCTATATATGCACGACCGGCGGAAAAAGAAAGACGAGCGAGCGAGAAAGAGTAGAGAAGCGACGGAGGAGGGAGGACGAGCGAGAGAGGTGGGCAGGTGTATTGGTAGGCTTTATCTCGGCGCGTATCTCTTCTTTCCTCTGCCGGCTCTTTCTCTCTCTCTCTTTCTCCTTTCTTTTTCGCACACACATACGAGTTATCTTCCTTCCTTAGCAGCCCTACACTTGTCCTTCTCCTCTTTACCTCTCTCGTCCACGGAGACTCGGCGCTGTAACGACGGCCATGCGTGTGCGTGCACACATTCAAGAGAGATATTGCCAAGAAGTGGCCCGAAAGAGAGAGAGAGAGAGAACGCCTGGGTTTATATATTCGTCGGAGCGCAAGGAGCTTCGCGAGAATAATTATGATAAGGCGTGATACCTGCCTCCTGCGCCCCCACCGACACTCTTTTCTTCCTTTCTCTCCCGGAGTCTAAAGGATGCGGACAAGGCGTCCCTTAGCCGGGCTTTTCTCCAATGTGCAACTTGCTATCTTGTTTTTATACTCCTCCTCGTCCCTTGTCTTTCTCTTGCTCTCCTCTCGCTTTCGCCTCTTCTTCGCCTCTCTCTCTCTAGCTTACGAGGAACGAGCGTGCGCGTCATTGTTCCCCGGCTAATTGGCTTTTGCACGAGGGGGTTGTTGCTGCTCTCTACCGCCGCCGTAGCGGCATTATGTTTGCTAAATTTAAGCGCACCACGCGAGGACAAATGAGAAACCCCGGTTCTCTCGAGTTCTCCTTTAGCTCTTTTTCCATTCAATTACCGTAATTGTATTAATTTTAATTGCTCGACCTTGCGGATACCGTGATTAATGCGTTTATATACCTACTGAATTTTCTCAACTTACTTATCAAGTTGTATTGTTATCGATTAATTTGGACTAAAAAAAACGGAGCTGCTTGTTATGACTAAAGCAATTAACAGCCAAGCGAGAGAAGGCAATCGATGAAATACCAATCGATCGTCATAAAAAGGATAATTTCCGAGCAATTGTAAAGAGAGCGGCCGGCGCGTCAGGCGATCAAAGAGATAAATCCTGAGAAGAAAATCACTTTATTATTTATCCGCATTGGCACGACGACGACGATCGAGTTTTCGCTATGGGTGCGGAGGGAGAGGCAAGAAACGCGCAGCGAGTGCACATGTCTCGCTCGACTTGTTTCATTAAAGAGCAGCCCCCCGCGCGCGCGACAGGCGCAGGTGTAAGAATAATAGCCTTACTCGGCTATTTATAAATATTTACTCACGCCAACAGCGCCGAAATAACAATTTCCAGTGCACACGCACACACGAGAGAGAAACGGATAGAGAGCGGGCCAAAGCAGGGGTGAGGGGGTTCCCTATGATTAAGGAGGCTCAAAAGCGTTGCGGAGAGTCGCGCGCGCGCGCGGCCCTGAGAGTTATTAAACGCCCGCGTGACTTATGCCCGGCTGCGAATTAAATACTTTTTCCTCTCCGGCCTCCCTCCTCCTGCTTGTACATGCGCTCCAAGTAAGTAAGCGAGAAAGAGAGAGGGGAGGGAGCCATCCCGGGGGATCGCATATCTCACGGCGGACTGCTGAGATAAGTATAATTAACACGTTGCTCCTCGAGCTGCCTCATCTCGACTAGAGACAGAGGGAGGGGATGGAGCGTAGAGGGAGGAAGGAGAAGGCCTAGACAAGGCATTAGTCATGTGTGCCGATGCGCGGGTGCCGCTCTTCCCTCCCTGCGCTTCGCGCGCAATATTCGGTTACGAGGGGCACCACATGCCAAATGTCCCCTGCAGGGGGGGGGGGGATATCTCTTTCGCAGTGCGCGCGTGCTAAATGCCCGCGCTGTTCGCAGTTTATAACCGCGCGCGCGCGGTCCAACATGCAAACGTCATAAGCGACCGCTCGCTCTCTGGGGCAACAGTGTCTTTACTGCCGGCGATTATTAGCCAGGGCACACTGTCGTTTTACGCGCCTTTCTCCCGCGCGCACTGCTTATTTTCGGATGCATTCTCTGACACCTCGTTTTTGCCGCTTTTCCTCTCGGATCTCCGTCGTACCCCATTTTCCGTTTTTTCTAGATTTAAACTCGTAACGTTTTAAAGAAATTGCAAATTTAATTGTACATACACTGTAAGAAGAAGGATACAAATAAAAATGAGAAGCTTTTAAAGATTAGAGTTTATAAGCGGAACAAACCGATAAAAATCGCCAACGACAAGTCAGCAAGTGGCCAACTGGTATTATTGAAAGAAAAAAAAAATCCGCAATTTCTAGGGAATTCAATTAAAGCTGGATATATACGGCGATGCAGCAAAAGGAGAAGCGAAACTTGTCATATCGCGACGTGCGTCTCAGCGCAAATAGACACCAATCCGCGTTCTCGAGTCGCGTCCCCTCTCTCTTGGTTAGGCCGCCACACGGCAGAGAGAAAAGAGTTTATTTTAATTGCCGCGCACTGGCCGCAAGAGAGCGAGAGAGAGAGCGAGTAAATGAATTCAACGTGTGTGTGTATATCCGTAGTGAGTTTTTCCAAAGCCCAGGGAGTACTCCAAGCGTATGCATTACATAACGATAATGGAGCCGATAGGATTTGCCGGATACCCGGGCATCCATGAGCGATAATCTAAAGTGGCTTTCTCTCTCTCTTCCTCTCGAGGCATCAGTACGTCAGTCTCGAGCTAATCTGCGCGAGCACGAGACTTCTCCGCAACTCTTCTCTCCCCCCCCCCCCTGCGCGACTTTTCCGGAGCGTGTCTAATCGCCGCTAACGAGTCGCGAGGCTTTAGCAGTAACAGCACCGCGACTGTAGCAGCTTTCCATATTTATGACGGCGGTTGACGTTCGGGCCAACGGCTTGTTCTCCCTCCGGTTAGTTTTTACTTCTGCATCGATCGGCCGAGAGAGCGAACGAGGCCTCGCGAGATCACGTAGAGAAAGAGCAAACCTGCGCGCGAGATATAGGCTGACGGGGGCCGGTCTTTTCCTATCGCTTAGGACGATCAAGAGTCGTATGGTAATTAGCGATTCGGATCTTGCGGCTACCGCGAGTGAGACATTACGCGCACGCCTTCTCCTCCGACGACCCCCCTTCCCCTTCTTCGATGTTACTTACTCGCTGCACGTTGAGCCGAGAGGGACTTGGATCGAATAAATCTGCCGTGTCGTTTACTCGGACGCGGAATTATTTTATGCTCGAAGAAAGATAGGAGGCTCTCATGTCTGCTCTGTCGTTTGTAACCGATTGTAACCGACGTTGCTAAAGTTTGAACGATCGCCAATAGTGTTTATTGAATGTTTTTATTAATTTTAAGTAATGATAATGATAGTCATGATAGTGTTTGGAGTAATTAAAAGAGGGAAAGCAGAGGCAGCAGTAGCACAGCTCTTCAGATGATTTGCATGGACGTAGGAGGAAGCAAGAGGAATAAGCCTTTGTTCCCGCGATCGGCGACGAAACGCGAGGAGGAGTGTCGATTGGTGTCGAAGGAGCGGAAAGAGCGAGAGAAGAGCACGAAAGAAGCTCAGCAGTTCTCCCCTTTCGAGCGTGTACGGATCCTCCTCGGGTTCTCCCCGGTGTCTCCGTGGCGTGGTAATTAATGGCCGCGGGCTGGGCAAGCGAGTATACAGGCCGAGTATCGTATGCGGGGGAGAGTCCGAAAGAGAGAGAGAGGGAGAGCAGTGCTGTTGCCGCTGTAGCCGGCGGTTAAGTTAAATTTAGCGGGATTTAGCATAACATTGAGTTAATTAGCCGGATGGAATCTAAGGCATTCCGAGGGCCTTCCCCAGAGCAGCGGCTCTTCGTTTCTCTCACTTTCGCGCACACGCGCGCGGCTAGGCAGCGACATCGGCTTGGCGCCAGGCCGCTCGTTCCGAGCTGAGACCCTCTCTCTCTTCTACGTGTGCTCTCCCTATGCCGGAGAATAACACGCTGGCCGAAGAGCAACACTCGCTCCTGATGCTGCTGCTGCTAGCGCACACCGCCTAACGACCGCACTGCAAACGCGACCAAGAATGGATGTCGCGCTTATATCGAGAGACAGACCTACTCCTTCTCCTCTTTCTCGCGGATTTCTTCGGGCCTAAGCGAGAGGAGCCCTCTGCATCTCCTGACCGGGAGAAACGGAGAGCGCGTGTTTGTCTTCCTCTCACCGCGACCAATTAACTCCGATGTTTTTCGGCCATTATGCCGCTTAGGTCCCTTACCCTCCTCTCGGCGAACCTGTATCTTTTAAATTTTATTGGAGCCAGCTCGTCCCTCCCGGCCCTTCCTATACCTCGGCTGCTGCCCTCTTGCTCTATCCGTTGTCGGTCGAAGCCTGGCTATAGATATACAGCTGGGCTCTCGTGTGATAGCTGATTAGCGGCGGACGTGCGAGAGCGATAGAGAGCAAGGGAGCCGAGAGGGAGGATCGATATTGCACTACCGAGAGCCGTGACGTGCGTTATGAAAGAGGCTCGTCCTTTTTTTAACTCTCTTCTCCAGCTCGTAAACGTTATATTCCCGAGGCACTCTTTCTCTCTCTCTTTCTCTATATTCCCGGTTGCGATGCCTCCTCCGATGCGGAGAGACGGGTCTTGAAGGGTAGAGAGCCTGCGCCTCATTCTCCTCGGCAGCGAATTGTGATTATTGAAATATAACATTTTCTTTATGGCCCGGGAAGGAAATGCTGGGGGTTACCAAGATCGCTTGTGCCTCTCCGCGGCTGCACTAACGTCTTTATCAGCTACTGAATATCTCCGGCAGCTTTTTCACTTTATTAATAAAATAAGACGTTTTATGGTTGATTTGGATTTTTTCCGAGAGACTTTGCAATCTTGATGTTGAAATCGTTAATTGCTTCTTTCTCGAACGCCCAAGCACAATCTTTATTACGCATAAACAAAATAATATTGCGCTCATATACGCAAGACGAGAGAAAGAGAAAAAAAAATGAGCATTGCGATGAGAGATATTCCGTATCGTCGTATAAAACTCTGCATTATCGTAAATAACAAGACAATAGTATTATCACGAAGCCTAATAATAAAAAATATGCCCCGGGCGCAGCCAGATGAAAAATAAAATTGAGAAATTTTGCGTTTAAGGCCACTTTTACGATCCAAGCGTCTTTTGTAACGAACCACTGGACTCTCGACTCTCATCATTGTCAAGAAGGGGAACCGAGGAAGACGATGAAAAACAAAAGGGTCGATCTGCCAATCGCCAGGCCGTGCGGCTCATCATCGCATCGCGAATCGTTCGCGAGTTGATCGGCTCGAATTGATTTGCCGGCAAGTTATCGAGGTGCCGAGAGCCTTTCGATACACCCGTTACTCCGCATGTGTATATCCAAATGACACTGGAGAAGGAGAGGCAAGGGAGCAGGGCTCGCGTGGATCACCGAAGGGGTAATCATCGCCGGCGCCCTAGCCGCATCGAGCGCGCGCCTGCGTTTAAAGTAATTCCCTCGGCGCGTGCGGCTGCTTGCCGGCGAGCCGAAGACACGAGCTGCACGTAGGGCTCATTTGAACAGTTTGCCCGATGATTGGGCCTGCGCGCCCGCATTGCGACTCTATACTCGATGCATAATCCCGGCTGAGAGCCGCCGCCGCCGCCACCGAGCAAACGACGCCGCCTCTCATCATCCCTTTCCGCCTTGCCCCCCTCCAGCAGACTCTGCTCGTATATACTATCGATACGGGCTTCATTCTCATTTTCCGCAACATGCGCCCGGTGTCTTTCTAATTTTCCTCCCCCGGTCAATTTCCCCCCTCCCCCCCTACCTACCGGCAAGGAATCTTATATACCTTCGGCTTGAAATTGTCTGCGGCTTTGAGGATTTTATTAAAACAGCACTCGCTTGCTTTTATCGCGCTGCTCCTCGGATAGATATACTTTGTAATGCGCACTCCGGAGAGAGAGAGAGAGCGAATAATGGTCTAGTTAAAGTTTTGATTCCTGATAAAAGCCTGTACGAGCCTCCGAAGAATTTTAATGAACTATTTTTGGCCTCGACGCCGCCGCTTTTATTTGTCGAAATTTATAGAAATTACTCGACTCGTTTCTTTTCCAGCCGACTAATGCAGAAAGATAATGTAAACTCGACAGAGTTGCTGCTCTGATAAAATTTCAATTCGAAATATCCTCGATTGTTGCGTGAAATTTTGCGTAGTCGCAAAGAAATGAACGACGCTTAATCCGGAATAAACGAATAACAGGCTGGCATTAAGGCTAGCATTAACTAACTGTTAACGCAGGCTCGCGCGTGCTCTTCTCCCCTACATCCCAACCAAGAGAGACAGATACCATATTGAAGAAGGCAAAGAAAAAAAAAGTAAAAGACCCGGGGAGCTATTAACGACGCGCAGCTAAGAAGACGTATTAGCGGGCAAATCATGTCGACACTTTATTAAAGCAGCCGCTGCGGAGCTTAGCAAGCGTATCATTACCGGCGCTCAACGGCCGCAAAAATCGAGGGAGAGCTCTCTCTCCCCTCTGCCGGCGCGAGCACAGCACGATCCTTTCCCCCCTCCTTCTGCGCTCCTTACCGGAGCCGAGGGACGTTGGCGAAATGACTTCCGGGAAAATGCGCTCGTTCGACAAACGGCCTTTACCTCTTTCGCACCCTGGCCTCTGCCGCTGCAAAAAAATCGCGAAGAGCTGAAGCGAGAAGGCGAATGAGAAGAGGGCAGGAAGCAGAGGTTAATTTAAAGCGCCTATACACCTATAGGGGGCTACCGCTCTCTCGGCCAGTGATAGATCAACGAATCTCGAGAAGTAGACGAGGACTTGTCGACAGTCGAGAGACGAGCAGGGGGGAGACAGGAGGTTCTGCGTCGGAGGAGATTCGCGCTAATTATATCTCGGGTGTATCAGGGCCGCCATGCGGGGCCTTAGTCTCTCTCGCAGCGGCAGCAGTCCCGTGGGCGGAATTGATCGAGAAGCCGAGAGCCGCGGGAAAGTTCGCAATACGGGATTGATTGATGATCGCCGCCTGGGTAAAAATGCCCCCGCGGCTGAATTGCTGCACTTTCTTTCGTGCTTTCCGTTTGTTCAACGCGAGCAGTGGCGTTACGCCGCTCTCTTATATACGAGCGAGCTCTGAAAAGCCTTCAAGAGATTGGCTTATCAATGCGATTAGTGCGCGTTTAACATGTTTTATAGACATTATTTTATTCGCCCAGTACGAGAGCCGTACGGCCGTTTTCTTTTTCATTTCAGCGCCAGACACACACTCGAGGTGTATATAAAAGCTTCCCTCGTTTCAATTCGAAATCGTTCCAATTTAACGGGGCGACCGCTAGAAAGTCCCGGGACGTTAAGCAATAATCGGAGCGCTAATATGCAAAGACTGGGGGAGCGGGGAGGGGGAAGGCAGGGAAAAATTAGCATGATTATTGAGAGAGCAGAGAGCGCGCGCGTTATCAGGCGCGGTAAAAATGCCGAATCAAATCAAATTTGTTTTGGTCGAGAAGGCAGGCAGGCAGGCAGTGGCTCTGTACACGCCGAGGCAACTATGAGCGGCTTGGACACATTTCCATATTATTCCACTCGGATTGAAATACGTTCGTGTATTATGGACAGGTCGGCCTCCCCTCAAACGCCCGCCTGATAGCGGGCTTTATTTAAATGACGACTGCATTTAGGTTGTTATATAGATATACGCACACTTGCTGCCCGCTCGCTATCTCTCTCTCTCTTTCTGTTTCATAACTAAGCCGAACGAATAATTTCTGTGTCGAATCAAACGTAGGTGCACACACGCGCATATATAGCGTACGTGTGTGCGTGCACGCGCCACCTTTCACCCGCCGAGAGAGATTTTGTGCGTGACTGACGCACCAATTATTGTAAGTCCGACGCCGGACATATGGTTTAATTACGAAGTTGCCGAGATTGAAGTACACTTGGACGAGGACGAGGAGAGAGGAGAGGAAAGAGAGAAAAAACGCGAAGAGAAATTTTTCAACTTTTTACGCGAATGTCATGCCGGTAATTTTGTATTCAAATTAATTGTCTGGTTTTGAGCTAGCTAATTTCTATTGCCTGCAAGGGGATAATAATTTGAAATTCAAGAAAAGCGACGTTCGTTAATCAATCGGTTTCGACCAGATACAACCACCACGACGGTTTATTCGCGCGCGCTTGATACTTTAATAGCTTGTTTGTCAACGACACTTGAAATGCCAACGATTTCCGCGACACAATTGTTTTAGATTACAACATACTACGAATTTTTGTAATACAACACTTGCAATGACAGATGAAAAATAAATAAATAAAAAGGTAATCAATAAATTATCGTATATGACGTGGCTGCATTACGTCCGCTACTACAGTTACAATATAAGAGCACGTACACGCGAAAGTTACGCGGCCCGCGTCGGACGTTGCGGAGTGACAAATCGACGTGGCGCCATAAATCAATGCTCGCGGAGGCGAGAAGGGCGTTTGAAGAAGGAGAGAGGCAGTCGGAGAAAAGCAGCGAATCCGTCCGTAGGCGGAGTAGAGAAGCAGGACAATGCAAAGAGAACAAGAGGAACGAGGGAGAAAGAGGAAACGCACGTCTCCCGAGAGCGAGTATTATAAACGTATTTACTGACGTGAGAATGAAAAATGTAGCGCCTCGAGGATGGCGATTTATTTTTTATTCTCGCCCTTTCTCTCCTACTGCTTTTATAATTAAATCCAGGCGTACCATGAGCGAGTTTATTCTTCTTCTTCGTTTTTCCAAAAACTGTTGTTTTTTTTCAATTTTTTGCATGTTACATCCAAGTAAACGTTAACGAAAAAGCCATTCTCATTGGAAGCTGCAGCATGTGGATCTTGGCTTGAAGTCACTTACCATCAGAGGCAGCTAATTTTTTGGCGCGACGACGGGGACTATTACTTTCTCCGCACCAGAGCAAGGGCGCGAGTAGTAGGAGGTAGCGATCAGCGAGCCGCAGAGAGCGAATCGGAAGTCAAGTGCGCGGGCTCTGCTCATTAATCACCGTGTTGGCGCGCGTGTACGTATCGACGTGCTCTCGGTATATATACGTGGTCGCGACGATGCCGCCAAGCCATTGTGCCCGAGCGGCCGGCTCGATAAATCTCGGCTGCTTCCTCTTACAAGCCATTACGAAGCCGCGGGATTATCGTGCTTGCGCGCGCGCGCGCGTCGTAGAGCTCCCCTCTCATTTGGTCGTGCTTCTTTTTCGCCGGCTCGTTTCTAGCTTTCGAGGAGGCAGAGGCGGGCCGTGTACACACTGCCTGTCTCTCCGCATCCGTCTGTCTGGCGTCTGCTTTACCTCCTATGCTATATACGCCAGAGACGACGAGGAGACTACTCCGGCGACGCGTGTATATTGTATATAAGCGACTAAGCGGCTCGGCGATATTCATCCCCCGCGCGCGTATTGATTCTGCTGCGGGCCGCGAGCGAAATTGTTAAACACGCCCCGGCCCCGCGACGTTGTACACAGCCCCACACGCGCGCTTTCTCTCTCTCGGGCTTTGCCAGCCTTGTTGGCCTGGGCTGCCTTCGTTTTCTTTGATGTCGCGCAGCGGCCGCGATTATAATGTATGCTGATGAAAATTAAACATTCGGCTCATTGTAATTATGGCTGCCGCCGGGGCCCGTGAGAGGGGGGGAGTAGGCTAAAGAAAATAAACGGGCCAGGGGGACAGCCACGCAAAAACCTTCTTGCCAACGTCCTTGTTTATGTTGCCCGCGCTTCCATATGTGCGTAGGATGATTTAGCTGGCTCGAGAGTCACTTTTTCTTGTGTTGGCCGCCGACTCAAAAGCAATGCGTGTTTTTCGATATCGATAATTTTGAAGTTATATACTTTTGTTTGCTCTATCTTGTAAATTGAAAAAGAATAAGGCAAGTCGGTCGAATTTACATGTGCCGCATGTTTACGGTAATCTTTCTATGTTATAAAGAAATCTTCCAGAAAAAGACTGCTCCTCAATTAAAAGAAAACAAATGGTTTGTAAAATCAGTTGTTACAATTGCATTGTATTGACACTTACATAAAAATGAATGCAAGCCTACGTGTATTATGAAGCGAAAAATAGTTGCCTTTAGTTTATGCGCACAAACAGGAAAAGGCATCTATTATTAGCCCTCGAGCCATTCAGTTGGGCAGGTTCATTTTCTAATTTCTCGAGAGTACACCGAGCGAGAGAGAAGACAGATAGTCGAGCAAGCAGCGGTTACAACAGCGGTTCTGCTACTGCTGCTGTCGGCGTGTAGTCCGTCCGCTCCTCGTCGAACCTCGTTAATTTACGATAAAACTTGAGTCTACTTTGTGATGCCCGGAGAAAGGGAAGCAGAATTAGAAGCAGAGAACGAGAGAGAGAGAAAGGCGAAAAGAGAGAAAGAGACAGAGAGAGAAAGGAAACGAGATAAATACAGAGTAAGCGCGGAAACTGCTGCTGTTGCTGCCGATGCGTGTATAGTAGAGGAAGAGAAAGAGGGAGAGAGAGACTAAAGGTAAAAAGAAGAGAGGAGAAATGAGCAAAGAGAGTAGGGAGAGAGAGAGAGAAGCTTGTGGAAAGGGAGAAAGAGAGAGAGAGAGAGCAAAAGGTGGAGGGGTGAGGGGAAGCGAGAGCTCGGAGAGTGTATGCCCAGATGGAGAAGATGACCAAACGAGATGGTCTTTGAGACAGTGAGAGAGGCTCCAATAAAGCCGGACCAATTACTGGCTACCGTCCTTTCCCATTCCAACTATTGATTTGCATTCAAATAGATGTTATACTCTAAGTAGACGGATCCTAATGGATTATCAGTCCGAGTCATCGCGAGCTTCAAAGCTCCTCTGGGCGCTCTCGCGCCACTCTATATACCCAGCCGCCTCTCTCTCTCTCTCTCTCATTCCCATTCCACTCTGTGCTAGCCTCTCTCTCTCTCTCTATACTTCTGGCGCACTGCATAGACCGACTCTCCCGTTCTCCTTCTCGTCGTAGTTCCCGTACGTATACGCGAGGCTGATCGGAGAGCAGCACCCAGGGGCCACCTCCTTTCCAATCCGCGTATATACAACCCACTGTTTTCATCCATTTCCTAATGAAACTTCCGTCGACTAGCCCTTTTTTTTCTAAACTCGCCTAATGATCCCGCTATATCCCGCTGCCTGCTCTTCGAGAGCCGCGCGTCTGCCTGCGTGTGTGGGAGTCACGGGCCAATTTCTCCTGCTCCCCCCCACCCTTAGCTCCTCTTGCCACACTTACACACGGCTACTCCTTGTCTCTTTTTCTTCGACTCGGGAGCCAACTTGTTAAGGAGGAGATTACTTTCGCGGCAGCAGCTTTACTTTTTCTCTCTGTACTCGCCGCCCTCCCGTCCTTCCTACGCCGTTGTTTTTGCCTTTAGCCCGCATACTCGTTTTCCGACGATACAACCGATCCGTGTACTAAACTTGTGAGATCTAGGACATTATACCTTGTCTATCCGAGGGTTAGTTGAATTTTGGTCGCTACTTGAACGGCAAATCGGCCAATTTGTTGATTTAAACGATAAACGGAAACTGATTTACCGATTATTCTATTGACATATTGGAGTACGAGAAAAATTAATGTTGCAATTTATTTTTTGTTTTACCCGTAATGTAACGAATTATCATATACGGATGTTTATTAATGTGATTTCAAAAGGAAGTGATGTATAAAAAAATAATTAATCGACGTCATTAAGCCGCGGGTATTAAATACCTTTGAACGTTATGAAAAAAATTGTTAAAAGCTTTGCGAGAAATACGTAGAGTTTTTCAATTACTCCAAGACTTGACGCAAAAATTTGCTAATCAAACATACACGCGCGTATACGGACACTACACGAGGGGGCGTAGGGGCGCGCGCGAGGGAGGAAGCACTACCTAAAGCGATTGAAAGAAAATTAAATTTTTGACAAATTGGAAATTTAAATTCAAATTAAATTAATGCATATAATACAGGCGTTATCCGTTGAAAAATATGAAAACACACTCTCGGGAGCAATAATGAGGCTGTTCGATGCATCCGATTGATATCGACACGATAATTACTATCGTCGTGTGCCGATAAATGAGTTTACGCAGAACATTCAATTTTGGACTAACGACTGGCTCAAAATCTCGCTTTACATGATCGAGAGACCGTAATTACTCGTGCGAGCCGTGTCGAGCCGTGCGCGCGCGCGATATCAATTTATGATTACGGCAATTAATAAAGCTCTTTTCTCGCGGCTCGACGGGGGCAACAAAAAATGCGGCGCTTTGTGCGCACCCGCGCCCCCTCCAGCCGCAGGACGAAAATAGTTTGGAATCGCTATCGCTCTTTATCGGTGCCGCTCCCCCTTATAACCGATCTCTGCTCGACCAATAAAACTGCCTCCCCCCACCATCATTAATAAAACACACGTGTCTATATCCGTGTGCAAAATGTTTTCGAGCATTTATCTTGTCTCGCGGACGCACGTCGAAAAATATCCCGGCCGCCTAACTAGTCGGATCGTTTACTTTTGGATTATCTGCGCCTCATTTTCTACTCCATCCGGCGCGCGCGCGCGGTCCTGCAGCATCGCAAAGTTTCTGTCGTCGTTGTCGTCGCTAGTGCGCAGAGCAAGGAACATAGGCGTGGGCCGGGAGTAGCAGTTGGCGATTAGTAATAGTATACATATGAACGATTTTCTCGGGCGTATATCTAGTCTCTGTATTAACGGCCATCTCCGAGATTAATAGATGGCCGAGCGCTATCCTTTAGCCGAGCGCGACTAGCATAAATCAAAACTCGATAACCAAACTGGTCGTCTAATTGGAGCAATAAAAATACGCCGAAGCACTTGTCGAACGGGTAAAAATATATCGAGAGAGAGAGGGAGAGCGGATGCGCGACGCGCGTAGATGCCGATCGAAAAATCGCTCTCGAGCAAGACATAAACGAGATTTAATGCTGGGACTTTATAAATTCAGCGAGAGATGAGAAAAAGGCAGAGAAAGAGAAAGAGAGGGGCGAGGAGGGAGAGAGAGAGAAAAAGGACAATATGTTGCGCGGTTATGCTTGCGACTTAATGGAGAGAGATTAATACCATGTCCGTACGTGTGTTGCGTCTTCATTTTACCGATTATATTTCTCGGCGTCTCGTACACTTGTGAAAATAATATACAAAAATAAAAAAAATGCGTATGCACACATCCTGTTCGGTAAGACCGAGTCATTAACAATTTTAGATTCTGCTTTTCTTAGCGCCACACTGATAACGCATTTCATTGACATTCGTTTAATATAACGTCGGCATTTATCGACTCTAGCTATTTTCTTAATATTATCTTCTATTTAAGTTTCGGCGATACAGTTACTAAATTATGCAAACAGCCACGATATACCCAATTGATAATCCGAGCCGCATTAATACATCCGCGTAAAACAGACACAAGTATGAATAGTTTGCAAAAGTCCGACAAGCGCAAGTCATCGCGGATTCTCGATATCCTTTACAAAATTACAAATACACGCATACACCTGCAGCCACAATTAATGAATAAACCCGCGTAGCATAATTAGCATAGCCTCGCGAGGCTTGGCATAATACGGCCTCGCTAGAAGAAAGCCAGCGAACTAATCAGGCCCTCATCGAGCTGGTGCAAGATGCGGTTTTATCATCATTTCACGCGAGCTCGCGGAGGCATTCAATTCCCGAGCACTGTGAGCTTGAGCACGAAAGTATGGCGGACTTGCGCTTTTTCACCGGCGGCATTCGACTATATATTTCGTCGCGCGTGTCCCAGCAGATATAGAGAGAAAAAAAAGAGCGAGGCAAAGAAAAGTCTGCAGGAGAAAGAGGCGCGAGAGGGGGAGAAGGGAAAAGCTGGGACAAAAAAAGCCCAGGCTCGTGAGTAACTGGTGAATAGTCGGAAAAGAGGGAGGGGGCACTTATTAAGTGATTCCTTTTGAATCGGCGACGCGTGCCGGGCTCGTCGCGGTTCTCTCTCCCGCTTTGACGCCGGCTGTGACGCGAGCACAAACGCGCCATAACGAGTTTGGGTATTAATCGCAAAGCCGAGGAATTATGCACCGGACGGGACAGGTTGAAAAAAAAATTAGCGCTGGCAAACGGACGAGTGTGTGTGTGTGGCGTGAGGGCCGAGTTGCTGCTGCTGGGCCAGGGGGCAAAGGAAGAGAGCTATTCAATGGGAGGTGTATTCGAAAGAAAGAAAGGCCTACCTGCTTGGCAAAGGCGAAAAATCCGACGAATAAAAAGCGTTTTCTGTGTTTCGATCGCCTTTTCAATGCACGCCCGGCACGATAGACGCGTTTACATAGTCGGAAGAAAAGCTCGAGCGCTAAGGACAAGAGGGAGGGAGGACGTGTGGAGAGGGTGAGGCTGCAGCAAAAAAGCCGCTTCAGATAATGAAGCAGGAGAGGAGGGAGACTGAGCGCTCGCATTCGGCGCGCGAAAAAAGAGAGAGACGGACGAATAAGTAGGGGGACGCGCGCACTGCCGGCCAAAACTTTGGGCTTCCTTGCGCGCGTGCCTTGCTAATTAGCCCCCCAAGGTGGGGGATATAAAGAGCTCGCGGCGCTGCTCTGGTAGCCAAACAGATTAAAGGACCGGACAGACCTAATGGACGTTGACGTATGGCCAGCCCGCGCCCCACTGTTGCCCTGGAGGTGGACACCGGTGCTCGAACAGTGAACATTTCATGCTGAGCTCGCTGGATTTTGGTGATTGTTCTCTTTTTTTCATCAATTCGAATAGAAATGAATTATTATAAAATCTGCGGTTATTTTTTGCATTGAATAAATGTTTATGTAAAAATTATAATTTATACGACTTACCGAGAATTCTTGAATCTTCTAAGCCGAAAGTTGAACACGCAGCATTTTCTTGTAACCTATGGATTAAATATTTGTTTTAGATATAATAAGCACTTTTTTTATATAATCACTATATTAAGTCTAATGTGCAATTAATTGAATATACATTAAAAAACGCATAGCTTTTTAATTATATGTTAAAAAAACTGTAAATTATAAAAATATGTTGTTACGAAACTTTTTTTTATCCAGCTGCTTAAAAACTGTCTTAAATTTTAATTAAACTCTTGTGCACAAGGCAAAATGTGAGCGGAACAGTTCATTTTTTACTGCCGCCGATAAATTATCCATTTTCCGAGTCTAGCGCATACGTAGCGGTATAATTATAACAAACGTATAAAATTTACTCTTCCAAAAAATAATCAAGAGCTAGTAAGCAGGAGCAGCAGGAGAAGCAGGAGCGGCGAGTGCCGATAGCGATCTCATTAAGAAATCATTAAAGCCTGCCGGAGAGTTGCAAACTTGCCGCTCGCATATACGCTGTTCTCGGACTGCCAACAATTTCTCAACGCCACATGCGCACCGAAGAAAGAGCGAGTGGTGGGGAGGAAAGAGAGTAGCCATTAACCGGCGGACTAATTAAAAATCGGTAATCGGCCAACAAAACAAACGTTGCGTTCGTGGAGTTTTTTTTCCCTGCCGACGATGCGGGCGCCAAGGAGAGGAAAGAGCGAGAGAAATAAAACAATATATCGGCAGAGGGAAAATCCTGCAGCATCCGGTTGCAATGAGAGATCCAATGTGATCGACTGTTTAATGGAGCGAGTCGCCGGAGCGCCGTAGGAAATCGGCTTTGCTTGCACTCAAGCCCCGAGAAGCCCATTATTGCGCTGTTTAAAAGGAGTGCGTTACGGAAAAAGTCGCCGGCGGGGCATTTGTTTAAACGAGCCTCGTGAAACCTCGACTTTACGCCCCGTGTGTTTCTCAGAGTCCCCGGGATTCTCTGATATCTTGTTCTCTCCTCCTCCTCATCCGTACGACTCTTCTTACCGCCTCACTCCCTTCAAGTTCCTTTCGATAGAATGTCGAATTATATTCTGACCCTTGCTCGCACCCGATGCCTTCGTTAATTCGCCGAAACGAATAATAACGTCATTGAATTTTATGATTTCAAATTGTTTCGCGCACTAGCCAGCTGCCATTAACGGCCTATGTGGCACTATCGGACCTCTGATTCTCTGTACGTACCGTTGTCTAGAGTGGAAGAGCAGGGCAGACATGGCCGAGTGCTGTTTCTGGAGACGCTCGCGTGGGAAAGCGACTCGTTCGTGGTAGATATTATAATACAGCCGGATCTACGTAATTGTTAGACTGTTGGAAAAAATATATTCGCAAAATATTATGATCAAAAACAGTATTCCATTTAGGTGGGGATATGAGCAAAAAGCAAAGTAAATAAAAAGAAGCAAACAAGTTGAACCAGTAAGTTCCCGAGGAAAAATCATTGCAATATCCGTTACGAGTAGAATGTGGGGGTCAAGCATTTCAGGTAGAATCGGGCAAATCGTTTCTTATTTAAAATTCAAAAGACCAGCAGAGTGCTGCTGCGGGAGCAACTCGGAGGAGTGTCGGCGAGGGTATACGAAAAAGCTGGTAACAGGGCGATTAGCAAGTAGTATCGGGTCGCGAACGCAAAGTCCCGTCGTTGTCGTCCTCGTAGTTGTCCTCCCCCCGGTGTCCCCTTGGCTCCTTGTATAGTAAATTAAAGCGGCGGAAATGCAAACGAGCAAAGCTCTCGGATTCGCCGCACACGCACGGCAAAGCTCCGCGATCGGGCGCGTAATCGATCGCGAGTGAAAGAGGCGGCAGGAGAGAGAGCCTGCTTGCCGGGAGGCCGAGGGGGAGGGTAGAAAAACCTCGCGAGAGAGGGTCACGTGCGCGCGTGGGGTTGCTCGGACTCTGCGCTCCTTCGCGAGCTGGCACATTGTGCCGGAGCCGCGGGGCGCCGCGGCGCGGGGCAAAAAAGCTACAAGGGCCCTGGAATCCCGGAAAAAGCTCTCGAGCAGCGGCGACTCGCTAATTCAGCGCGGGCCTTGTCGCCGGGACCGCGCGCGCCGTGACCCCGGGATCTCTCTCTGGGATTTCCTCGAGTCGGGAAAGGCGTACAACGAGAGGAATCCTTACCGCCCAGGCCTCCTCCCCCACATCAGCCCCTTCTTCTCTACTTCTTCTTCAGTTGCTGCTGCAGTGGTCCCGGAGTACTTGGGCCATTAGTCTTTCGGCCCGTCCTCGGACGCGCACGCGAGGGCCGCCCGCGAGCGTGGGCGTTCGAGCCTACCTCCTTCTCTCTTTCTCTCGCGCTTCTTTGCTCTTTGATTGCTTTACGACGACATTATTTGCTTTAAGGCCCCCTTCTTCCCGGAGAAAAAGAGAGAGAGTGAGAGAGAAAGAGAGAGAGAAAGTCCGTTGGTGTGCATAATAAGCCCCGGGAGGATGCATATGTGTACCCGCGTTGTTTGCCGCAGCCTCAGCGATTTCAGCCTCTTCTCTCTTTCTTCCTTTCTCATCTCCTTTGTCTTGACTTTTTGCTTCAGAAGTCCTTGCGGGCTGCTTTCGAATTCAGAACTTTGCGCTCGTCCTTTTGCAGGACTTTTGCCTGCTCTCTCGTGGGCTGTACGCCAGCTGAGGTTTCGAGTGTTGCGCTTGATTTATGGTGAGAATTCGTGGGCAGCTCGGAAGATTATTTATTTCTCCGCGTGTGCTTAGGCTCGCTCTGCTTTTACTTTGGCATGTATTTTTAATTACGAATGTAAAGTTTGCTTTATCATTTCTATCGAATAATACCAGTCCGTAAAATTAGTATTTTGAAATTTATTTTGTCTGAATAAGCTTAATGATTGATAATAGTCTCTGGACTAGTATGTAAAATTTATTCAGGAAACTTTTATAAATGAACGATATTTGTTTACTTCCGTTGGTTGTCTATTTTCCAACAGGTTATCACTCTGCCACGGATTTTCACAAAAATTGTCCTTCGTGAAAATTAGAAAGCGCATTTTTACTTCGCCGTTGCCATTAAACGGGAGAAAAGGCAAAAACGAAAGAGCCGAGGAAACACGGAGTTAACAAGTAACAGGCGATTCATGACAAATGGCTAATGACTCGTTAGACGCACAACTGTCAGGTATTTAGAGTAGCGCGTGCCATTTACGTCCAAATGTTAAATTGAGAATAAGAATAATTGAATTCATATACGAGCGCGCATTTTATCAGGTCTTTCTAGCGGCTAAGCAAAAATAAAAATGTATATCGCAGACGAGTGTGTGTGCCTCGCTGCTCGTAATGTAAAAAGGAAAACGTCGATTTCTCATTAAGCTTCATTACACCCGTCAAATTAAGGAGAGAAAAAAGCAGGTGGCTCGTTCAAGAAAGCTCAATTAATCCGCTTAGCATTAAATCAATGGCAGCCGCGACATATCCTTAGGAGGGAAGTGCGCATTTGCTGTGACTACTAGCATAAAAGGAAGGAAAACGAAGTTAGAGATAAAAATTTTTATCTCAAATTACATCTCCTTACGGCATAATTACACATCCTCACGGCCATTACCACAGGTTGAATGGAAAACTTTAAGCTCGGCTTTTTCAGCGAGTGAAAAAGAAACAAGTGGAAAAGGAGGAGGAGGAGGAAAGGGGCACACACTAATCGCGGATCTCTTCAGAGCAGGCAGCTAGCGAGGCCGAAGACGAGAAACGTTGACGATAACCGAGAGGAGACTAGAAAGAGAAGGTAGAGAAGCGGGGGAGTGGCTAGAGCAGGGGTGACGAGAGCGTCTCGATTCGTAGGTGCGCATCCTCCGCTCGGCCGGACAGCACTTGCTCTCCGCCGGCACATAAATTAAAACATAAAACCGAAAGCCCGTGAGGAGGTCGTGGCCGCATTTACCCCACGTCTCTGGCCCTCTTGCTCGTCTACCGATGAAGATCCGAGATGTTATGGGCGGTCGTGGCAGTAGCGAATGGCCAACAGAGTGAGCCAGATAGAGAGGGATGCTGCTGCACGTAAACTTTGGCGCGTTGAAAGGGGTCCAAGTAGAGAGGCTGGCAGAGGGGAAGGTCAGAAGCCCCGACTGCTGCAACGTCTTTTTCATGTAATTACCGACGCAAAATGCCAGCAGAGGAGATTCTTATAGCCGTCGGGGCGCGCGTCATCTCTCCTTTCCTCTCTATTTCCCTCTAACCACTGCCCCCTCTTGGCTGCTCGAGGCCCGCGCGCTCCCGTTTATTTATTCATTTTTCCTCGAAGCTCCCTCGCAGCAGCCTTTTTCCCGGCGCATTCCATCTAGTACGAAAATGTTCAATTCCATTCACGTAAATTATTGTAGCGCACCGAGGCGGCCCCCTCCCTTTCTCGGCAGCTGCTGCAGTCGCCATGGCACAGAGAGCCGCGCGCGCTCTCTCGACGTGCGCGCAACTTGTGTTAATGACGCGCGCGCCCGCGCTCGCCAAAGGAGCTTGCTGCACCGACGATCAAGCGGGTTGAGGAGGCCGGCGAAGTCGGAGCCGGCTGGGGAGGAGAAGGGGTGGCCAGGGAGAGAGCCAGCTCGAGCCTGCTGCCCATTAGCGGATGAAAGCGGCGAGGGCTCTCAGCGCGCGGCCCGATAATAGCCCGACTTATGTACTCGCGCCGACGCCGACTGCTGCTGCGCTCAAGCGAGTTCGCGCAGTTCAGCACGGGCGCGCCTGCTCCCTCATCCCCGCCGTCATCCTTCTGCCTCTCTCTCCGTCTTTCTCTTCGGGAGCCTGGCTATCTGGACGTAGCTGGCACCCCCCGCGACCTTTCCCCCCGTCGCGGGGGCTCTCGCGTGGCCCGCGGTTAGACCTGTATACTCTCGAGCTCCTCTCTCACCATTAACAGCCGCTCTCGGCATCAGCCGCGTTTGATAGAGCCTCTCTTCTCTCTCTATCTCTTTCCGTGGCAGCAGGAGCAGCTTTTTCCAGTAGCTCCGGACAGCCGGCCGTGAGTTACGAGTCTGCGGCCGATACGCCGACGCGGCTTCTGTTTCCCCCGCCGGTCTATCCTGCGTCCCAGCTTTATCCGACAACTCTCCAACAACTGGGCTTTTCCGCAGAATAGCTGATTGTCCTGTGCGTCTATCGTCTGCTCTTTGCCAAAGGGATAACTTTATCCCATTTCCTATCATTCCCACTCTCTGATCCAAGTTGATTAAATTATTCACAAACATCGCAACTTTTCAGCTAACCATTGACATACACGCGTTCAGCTTGAATAATAAATTCGTATCTTTACTCCAAGCAATAATAGGAAAAGGATGCCAGGTGGGGAGGAAGAGAAGAGAAAGAGGAAGTTTATTTCCGTCAGGTATTTTCCTGGCTCGCGCAGTCAGCGATCGACGATTATCTTCCGCTCGAACAACAGTCCCATCGAACGCGCCAATAAAGTAAGCAAGGTGTCTCGGGCAAGGCCGAGAGTGTGCTGCGCGCACTGCGAAGAAAACGCAAGAGGCGTGCGGGGGGAACGGTATACGCATCGAAATCGCCGCAACGTCCACTTCTTCCTCGTCGCGCCATTAAAGACAACGCGCGTAGTCGTCTATGCGTACATAAGCACGCGCGAGAAAGCCTAATCTCTTGGAATTGATAATAAATAAGCAGCGAATCCGCTTGGCTCTGGCTCCCTCCCTCTGAACAACCAGCTTGACGAGCTCGCGAAAAGAAAACGTTCGCGCGAGGCATAAGTGCACCTCCCCCCTATCCGCTCTGGTCCGTCTCTTTCCGTCTCTGTTTCTTCGCTTTGGTTACGATAAAGAGGCGAGCGACGGGCCTCACTCCCACGGGATATAGAGGACGCGGCGCGTGCGAACGGATTGCCGATAATAAGGACGGGAGGGAGGGGGCCTATACACTTCGCGGGCTGCGGGTCTTATCCGATCCCCGATGCATCTGGGCGCGCACGCGGGACCCGCGCCCCGATCCCGCTCTCGCGATATCAGAGAGGGAGAGGGCCTGCAACGCGACCCGGCAACATTTTTCACCTTTATGCGCGCTGCGCCTCGAAGTAACGCGCAACAGCCCTTTCGGGCTCATTTGATAGCTGCGGCCGAAACAATGCGATGGACGAGAGTGGAGTTGTGGATCGCTTATTCTTCGGGCAATGAGGCGTCCCTCGTAAAGCAGAGGGGGGAGGGTATAAATTACGCTCGGCGTACGGGCATACTCTCGGAATGTTTGTATGCCCCGGAAGAATAGCCAGAAGAGCCGTCGGATATCTCGAGCTTTCCAGGGCAATAGGTTATCGGCAAAGTCAATGTGCCGTTGCGAGCCAAGAGAGAGAGAGAGAGAGAGAAGCGCAAGACAGCTCAATTGCGTGAGCTTTAGCGTACACAATACGAAATGGCGAACACGCGAGGCAATCCGCTATCTCGTTCATTCCTAATTCGGTTATTTTGCGTGTCAGCTAGCCGACGAAACTCGGCTGGCTTACTCTACGGCGTATCGTCGGCGTACACACATACACACTTTCGAGAGAGCTGCTTCCCCGGACTACGTGCCACTTAGCCCGCGGGCGACGATTCTATCGGGCGCGCAAACACGCTATACTCACACAGCATATACACACTCCTGTGATATCCCGGTTGTTTTTTACAGCCCCCCTCCGCCCTCCACACGAGTCTCGTGGATGAGAAAGAGAGAATTGCGAGTATTGCTCTGGCGTTGCTTATATCTCGGGGAAAAAGCATAACGTGCGCGTGCGTCGGAGAGCGTCGTAAAACGATGCAGCCTCGCTCGCGAGTGTGCAGTTGACTTTATTGAAGCCTGAGGAAGAACTCGCGGGTATTCGGTGTAATTATCGAATCGACTAGAACTGAAATGTTTGTCTTGCCGTTAGAAGAAAACGGAGAGAGAGACAGAATAGAAGTAGAGGGATAGTTTCACCTGTCAAATAACGCCAGTCGACTTTTCTTAATAATGAAGATTGAAAAAGCCTTTTTTTATAAACGACAGGGCGCGCCGTTTTCCCTCTTATTCTCAGAGTCGCTTGTGATACGTACGCGGAAAAATGAAACGCGTCGCACGATACTGGCCGTTGGAGTCGATCCACGTCTCGCAAATAAGAGATTCTCGAAAATATACCGGTGCCATCAACGAACGGCAAGATTCCGCTCTTCTCTAAAGCTCGGGAAAAGTGCTCTCTCACTCTCGCGCTAACAGTAAGCACTGGTTCAGCTTTACCCAGCGACGCGTCTATTTTCGCTTTATTTCCAGACGCTAAAATTTTATCGCCGCGATTTTGGCTCGTGCATTCCGTCCTCTTTTCCTCTGGCTCTCTCATCGAGATAGCTCCGGGCACACTAAACATCAGCGGAGTCTAAGGAAAATTTGCATTCCGGTGACTCGGCTAGACGATCCCGGGGAAAAACATCTCACTCGCTTAGTTCACTTCCACGCGAGGGAGAGCGGTTATTACAAATGGAATTGGCCAAAGCTAAGGCAATAATAAAGCGAGGGGGGAGGGCCAAGGTTTTGTGATCGCCGCAGTATGGGGGAGAGAAACGTCGCGCTGCCTGCCGGCCGATAAAGTAAGCGAGCCGATTGCGAAGGCTCTCCTTCCCCGGCTCGAAAGATGAGGAGAGCGAGATTGGCTGTCCGGCGTTTATGCGCTGCCGCGGCGTTTTATACCAGCCGCGTCGTTTCTAATTAAGACCGGACGTTCGGAGCACCAGCTCGACTCCAGCCGTCCACCCACTTTTTCATCCGACTCACCGCCGCGGGACGTCGCCGCCGTGATTTTTCGCGCGCCATCATTAGCATAATTTTCCGCTGCACCTACTCACCGCGAAATAGCAGCTGACCGCAGATCGATAAGGACGCTCTCTCTCTCTCTCCCTTGTTATACGCGTATGCGTGCGTGCGTGTTAATTTCGGCTGGTGCTAAAAAATTCAAGCTTCCAGTCGGTGAGCTTAATAAGTAAGGACGGCTGGACTAACCTCGTACAAAGTTTTAAGCTGCGACTCATCGTTAAATCTATATCTCAATTATCGGTCATATGTCGGCTGTACTAAAACTCCCCGTTTATTGGATTGGCTGCTGAATGGAGAAGGAAGGGGGGGGGGTACAAGGATTGGAGTTTTTTATTTGTTTAATTATGGACCTGCTTTATTTGTTTTCCGACTTGCTTGGATGTAGGTTTGGTATGTGGTTTGTCAACGTTTTCAAAATAATCTATCGAGGTTTTTTTCTCTTGGCCTTCGTAAAATGTAATGAAATTGTTAATGAGACGTGGATTTTTCATTTAACTTAAATCAATAATATGGTGATGGTACAAAATACTTTAAATAAATAATTTAATCTTGAATTCAATATTTCTCGGGTTATTTAAATGCCACTGGATATATTCCGTACACTCGATTTATCGTTGAAAAAAAATTAATACATTTGCAAATGCAATACTACCGTGAAAACGATAAAAATTAGAATTCAAAACTATGCCAGAGAGAAAAGAGAGAGGGGAAAGAGGACGATAAAAATAAAGAAAATAAGCAAAAGCCGCTTTGACAGTAGCATCGGTACGACCTCGTGCGCAAAAGATTCGCGGGGGAGGAAGGAATTATTTTGCCAAGTAGCCGAAAGAGGCCGAAGAAAGAGAAAGTTTCCGGGTAAGCATAACACATAGACGCAAAATTAATAGTTTGCTTTGCATCTCGGTGCAGCAGTAGCAGAAGCAGCAGCGGCGGCAGGAGCATCGCAGCGCCAGAGTCAGTAGCAGCCGCAGCCGTATAATGAGAAGCGGAATAAACAATAAAGGAGATGTGCTGCTGCTGCTGCTGCTGGTGCAGTAGTCTCTCTGCAATGGGGGCCAGAGAAAACAGAGCCCGCGCGCACTGCCGCCAGAGACACGCTAACGGTATATAACGTAGACGCGCAGGCACACATAGAGAGGAGCAGCAGTTGGACTACTGGGCTGCTCGTCCCGTTTGATCTCCCGACAGCCGAGCGGATATCGTTATATCACACGTCGTTATCTGCGCCGATCGTTAGCCAGAAGCCCAAGCCGCCGAAGGCAACTCGCGGCCGGAAAGAGCCCGCGCACCGATAGCCGCGAGTATAGAGCCTGGATCAAAGTGGGTTGACCTAACGGGCCGGGAGCAGCCGCTGCTTACGCGCGCACCCACTGACGCCGGACGCGCCGATTGTTGAGGAAGCTGCCGATCATTCGGGTAAACACGATTCCCCCTTGCCTTGAGAGCCGTGCCGCCTGAGATTTCGATTCCCGGAGAGCCGAGAGCTAAATTTTTCGCTTTACGATACAGCTCCAGACCCGAGAAATCAGTTTTCTCTTTCTTTGATGCACTCTCCGCTCCCCCCGATATATATTGTGCTTCCCGAAACAATCAGACCCTCTTTCTCCCCTCCTTGAATATACATACAGAGGCGAGTTTAAAGTCTTCTCTCACCTACTTAAATTTTTTTCCATAAATATTATTCCGATGTACGCGGGCAGTTTTCGATTCTTCGAACTGACGCCCCGAGCCCTGAAGATGTTATTTCGTTTTGATTATTTCGACCATCTCAATTTGGATTCTTTTTCTTCTTCAAACTTTACAAAACTGAACTTTCGTGGAATCGTATAGCCGCAAGAAAGCTTAAATCAAGCAAACACTTGATTCGCAGCAGGTGCGAGGTTCAAGTAGATATAGATGCCGTACATGGTCGGACGACTTTCCTACGACCTAACCATAGATCTTCCTGGCTGATCTCAAACAATTATTAAAACAATCGTTGCGACACGCCAAAACTGTTCAGTTTACATTTCCCAAGCGTAAGCTCGTCGGGGCAGAAACTCGTTGTTGGCGTGACGACACATCTAAGCAGGTTTCGCGGTTTGTCTAGGATTATTGTCTCGCAGCCGCAGTAGCTACAATGAAATTTCGAGTTTACGTGCCCTCTTATCCGGCAAGATCTGCACATAGAGGACCGCGTACCGACAACTGTAAATGTAGCCGGCGTGCTGGCCGCACATACGAATATATCAGTGCTTGGCGGGGAGAGAGATGCGCACGCACGCGTGCACGCCGGTGAAAAGCGGTTGCTAAGCTCTCCCAACGGGGGAAGAACCCGTTCTCTTACCATTCCGAGATTGCAAATCTTCCGGGAGTCTTGCGTGGGTGTATAACCGAGTAGCACTGGTAAAGAGGCCTAGGGGGGCAGCTCGATAATGTCCAAGTGGTTAGAGTAGCCAGCGGTATTATGGGGGACAGTAGTACTTGTTGCCGCCGAGACACATGCGGACACACACACTCGTGCGAGAGCAAGATCTTTGAACTCTCTCGTACCTTGAGCTTTTTCAACTTGCGATCTTTTTAGCTAAATAGTCTCGCTTATAATTCTCGCGTTTGTTGCGACAAGACACGCTGCGCGTTAGAAGCTCGTAAAGCGAACTGTATAAATTACGCTGTTATTGTTTTCGTAACAAAATGCAATCTATTTCAGTCACGCTAATCTGCATAAAAAAAAAGACAAATCCCGAAGAAAATTTGCCGGGGCAATAAAATAGCAATTTGTATAAATATATATTAGGCCTCAATCAAGCGCGGCAACATTATTTTGACAGGTGGAAAAATTCCCGAGCTATTCTCATATATCTCTCACGTAGCACGTATTCTCATAGCGCAGATTCTAATCTTGGCTATTTAAGAGCGTGAAATAACTGTGGTTACGGTGGCGTCAGGCGTCGATGCCTATTGTTACTGCCTCTGGCATGGCAGACCTCTACTCGTGGTATAGTCATCTTGGGCTTATTTAGATAAGATCTCATTGTATGCTTGTTACAAGCCATTGAAACGTGCTTCGCTGCTTGGATACGTTACAACGAAAAATCTTCAAATTGAATCAGATATGAGCTGTCGTTGTAAAAAATTGTGCTCCATCTATCGATTTTTTTCTCTCTTTTTAATAATCGATTTTTTATAACTGACACGATAGCGTAACGTGCAGTAGCTCTATTGCCGCCTCTTTAAATTTGAATTACAAATTCACGATTATGCCTTCCACGAAATATTAATAATATAATGACAAGTCGACTTTTCATAATTCGTTTAATCGATTTTACCACGGCAGAAATAATAATCGGTATACTTTTAC
The DNA here is from genome assembly GCA_030522585.1 of Anagyrus pseudococci. Taxonomy (NCBI): domain Eukaryota; kingdom Metazoa; phylum Arthropoda; class Insecta; order Hymenoptera; family Encyrtidae; genus Anagyrus; species Anagyrus pseudococci. Next base: position 91,910 of record JAPYYQ010000119.1, read on the forward strand.
AATTTTATTCAATATTTGGATTACAACGAATAATTACCCAAGATTGTAGCCTCCCGTAACAATAATAATGATACACGGCGGTAGTATACACATCTCTCGCAACGAATAATTCGCTTACAGCAGCTCTCGCTGTACACGAGAGAAGGTAATTTCGTTAAATGTCCTGAGCACACAATTGCAGATGAAAATTGTAACCTATTAGGGGCGACGTGATTGTGCGTTGAGGTCGCGTGTGCCTAACCGGCAGCGCTGTCGTATACCTGTACGCGCGCGAGAGTGTTATTATTAGACCGGGAAGAAGCCAGCTTAGCAGGCTGAAATCTCGCCTTCCGTAAGCTCTCCCGGGGGCGCTTCCCGGAACAGCAGCAACGCGTGCAAAGGCCCATCTTTCCCTCCGGGCTGTTCGCGTAATTTTTCATCCGATCCAGCTGAAATTCCCGCTGAACGGGCAAATCAGCAGGGATAAAGCAGAGTATACAGGCTCGGATAGCGATCGACCGGAGCCTCGATTATTGCCGCGTAACAAGGCCGAAACAAAGTACAGAGGACTGTCCGCGTATAATAAAGGTCGCGCTGACGGAATAGCAGGGGGGACGGGCGGCGCGCGACGCTTCACGACGATACCAATAACATAATGCAGTCGAGACACAATAGCCGGGGATTACCTCACAATAGCCGATGATTTACTTCGTCTCCGGGCCGAATGAGAGAGAGAGAGGAAGAAAAAGATTCACTCTCATTACCCCGAGCTTGTCGGCGGCGCTGTTGCTGCCGCGCGCGAGAGCGTCGTTAGAAAAGTAATGGAAGCCTCGCTCGCGATCTCTCTCTTTCTCGTCTACCGCATTATCTTCTGGCAAAATCGACGGGTGCAGAAGGGGGTGAGGGGGTGGGCGGGGAGATAGCCGAAGGCGTGAAAGGGCGCGAGATAAATTAGAAAGAATCTCCTTTGGCTCCGGGGACTGAAGGAAACGCTATTATAGCCAAGGGATCGAGAGAGAGAGAGAGAGAGAGACACCTTATTCTAGCGCCTCCTCGGCTTTTCTTCCGCCAGCTTTGCCTCCTCCCCCACCTCCTGCTCATCCACCACGTCGTTTCTTCTCCGGGCTTCGTTCGTTCCTTCTCTGCCGGGCTTGCAAAGAGTCGAGATCTCGCGCTCTTTACGGCTTTTCATCCTAGCACGCTCTCTCTCTCTCGCTCTTCTCTTTGGAACTTACTTTTCTCGCTAAGGCGCCGGCACCGCTGCTGCTGTCTCTCCCTCTGCGCTCCTACTTCTCTCTCTCTCTTCTTTCTCCTTGTCAGGAGTAAAATCGCGGATAGAGTATTCTCTTCTATTGGATTTTGCTGAATGAACGGTACGGCTGGAACGCGTATTTTCCCGGCAACTCGCCGCGGCTACAATCAATGCATTTCATTCGCTTATAATCGAGTTAAAGGAGAAGAAAGCGCAATTGATCATTCCCTTAACTATCCTCCTTTCCCGGCTTCTTTCCACTTCCACACAATAAATATTCCGATGTTAATTTTATCGGCTATTTGCTCACGATATACAATCACGCTCTACTGTCAAATCTTTAAAGTATTTGGGAGAATGAGCCTCGCCAATTGCAACAAGGTCTAATACTGAAGACCAAAAAAAAAGCAAATGTGTAATTAACAAAAAATTCGATAGATATTTACGTGGTACAAGTAGCAGTAATAGCCAGCAATTTTCAAAATTGAATCGAGTAGAGATAGAGAGACTCATATCTCGGTGAAGAGAGAGCGGAAAACCCATCGAGTCTTACTAGACGCCAGCTCGATCCTTACATCGCTCGATTAGCCTGGTACAGTTGTTCTCGCATAAACTGCTATACGTGGGCCCATGAATCCCAAAGAAATATCACTAAGGCTAACAGTTTGCCCGTATAGACACGCATCGGTGCGTATCTACCGCTGCGTGTATTAAGCGCAGCAGCGCTGATTGACAAATCAACGAGAGATATTCGCGAGGGCCTCGCTCCTCCTCGTCCGCACTCCGGCTATATCGGACGTATTCCGATCTCTCGCGGTTATATTAATTGGCCACGAGCCGTTTCAATTAGAGGGGCATCCGAGAGGGAGGGGAGGTCGCGTGCACTCGGCCATCTCGTTGGTAATTAATTTCGCGATCGGCAGCATGTACGGCGGGAGCCGTGACGACGCTCGCGCCTTCGGCAATAGCGATTTCATCGGTGCTGCCGCTGCTGCAGTTGAGAGAGAGAGACTTTTCGCGCGGCTTTCGCATAATAAAAGCGAGCAGCCATAGAGAAAGAGCAAGAGAGAGAAGAGAAAAAGAGAGATCGGATCGAGGATTGAGCGGCCTCGATTATACCCCCGTACGACGATGATTTATAAGCGCGCGGGCGCTGGGCCTGCATATACATCTATTGCACGAGATCCACGCGAAAGAGAAGGAGAGAGAAAGGGAGGCTGTAGAAGAGCGCGAGAAAGAGCGGCCGCTGCAGGCGAGAGTGCCATTATCTCGCGCTCTCTCTCTGCAACCGAATTGCCCGCCGGCTCTGCCTACCACCTCCCCCTTCCCCCCAACGGGTCTACCCTTTCGACCCACCTCTCTTTCACATTCTAACACGCCAGTTTTGCTATAGGCTCTCTTCTTAACCGCCGGCTCAGCTTTCTTAGTCGAGCATGCTTATCTTCCCTTGGCGTGATTTGCAGATCAAAGATGTTTGACTATTATGCACTTCGACGAAAGAATCGTTATTTCCCAGACAATTGTGTTTGCTATTGGATTATTTGATATTTATAAAAAAAGTTTCTTTCAGCTATTCAATACTTTACAGGCGTACATACTGATAAAGCGAAAAACGATACTTCATAAAATTGCGAATGAGGAAGGAAGCAAGAAAAGCCATAAGGTAAGAGACAGGCTTCGTTCAAATACAGATAAATGTAGCGATCCAACATGCGTACAACGCGCCTTACTAGCCTTCCTTTACAGAGATCTGTCAGAGCGCGGAGCTCCGGCTGCTGTTCCCGTTCTCGAATGTTATGCGGACTTGAGATGTTTATAAATCAGGATAAATCGCTTTGAGCATGTGGAGTGAAGTTTACTACTCGACGGTTTTCCTATTTAGAAATTAAGAACTGTCAGTCTCGCGCGAGGATGTATGATGTGAAAAAATTCGGTTTTATTAGCTAAATATTTATCTTTTCTCATTAAACATTTTAAACGTAATCTTTGAGCCGTTTCAGGCTTGACATGTATATTTTCCTAAGACACCTATCCCCATATTTCTATGCCGCAAAATTACACTGGTCGTAGGACTATAATGTAGTAGGACTGGAATATTTTTAGAATCCAATCAACTATTATTTAACAAAGCAATGAAAGAAACATTTCGATAATTCCATAGAGAACTGACGATGCTCATCCACGCCATAAACACCAGGGAGTGTATAATCGTTAAAAGATCGAAAAAGATCGGGTGCACACGCGCCGTGGCTCTCTCGAAATCAATCAAGCGCGCGATTAAGCCCGGCGCCCGGTGAAACTACCGTTCGAATGCGCGCGAGCGAGCGGGGGCTCGGCCCCGCGCGCCGGGCAAAACGTCCATCCTCGCTCCGTCTGGAATATCGCTTGGCCGGATCGTCGGTGCGCTGTGTGTCCGCCGTGCGCGCAATTATCGCGCATCTGGGCATTTGCATGGGAGCGCCAATCGGCTCTAAGGCTCTTTCTCTGTCTCGCCTAGTCGCGTCGACAATGTCGCTTATCGGGGCCTCCCATCGTTCCCCCTGCCCCGGTGCAAACTCTTTTGCGCGCATAAATACGCGCTTATGCGCTCTCCTCTCCGGCAACTTAATACCCCGGGCCCCCTTGCACACGCGTCTGCGCGCTTCGAGGGGATCAGGAGCGCCGGGGACGCGGAGGGAGGCAGGAGAGGAAAGAGGAAGAGAAAGAGAGAGAGAGAGACTCCCCGCGCCGGTATACGCGCGCAGTAAATCGCCCGGACTTTCGTAATTTATGGAAGTCCGCCAATGAAATTTCCAATGTTTAAGTTAAATCTAATTTACGGGCTTAACAGCGCAAGAGCGCGCGCGCGCGCTCTCTGCGTAATGCAGCCCATAACCCTCATGCGCTCGTCCCCCGGCCCCTCCGCCACCTTCCTCTATCCTCCCTCCAGCTGCCTCCCCTTCGTTAAAAACTCTCCATTGCTTCTCTTTCTTTCTCTTTCTTTACTCTCTCTCTCCCTCTAGCCCTCTCTCGTTCTCCCTGGGTGCTTGGCCGCGGTGTATACGTATACTGCTCGCGGAGCGCGCGAATCATAAATCATAATCGCCGCCGCCGTGCGTGTACACATGTTGCGCGGAGATAATGGTTTGCCCGCTCGCGGGCCTCGGGCGCATATACGGGGTTAAGCGCGCTCAGCCGAGGTCAGCGGACGACCCCGCGGCCTCCCTGTAGCCTCGGGCCTCTCTTCCTCCCCCCCCCCGTTTCGCCTCTCTTTCTCTCACTAGGCTGTTTCTTCGTCCTCCCCTACGTATAGCCCCGCGGCTCTGGGGCCAGCTCTCATACCGCGGGCGTTTTTCCGCCTGAGGCAGCTCTCTCTCTCTCTCTCTCTCTCTCTCTCTCTCTCTCTCCTCTGTACCTCCCAGTGCTCCTTTTTCGCGTAGCGCCTTCACCTCTTGTATAGCCGAGGCGGAGGTGGTCGTATAGGGATGGAGCGTGCCCGCGCGCGTAGGAAATTTCTTAATATAAAGCGCGGGCATTAAGCGCGCATTACACTAGCGGGCGTTCCGGGCGTTTTTACAACGAGAGCCCTTTACTTCATTAAGCAGCGGCAGCGCCTACTGCGAGGCTATAATCTCTCTCGAGCTTGCTTCGCTACGGCCCCGAGTATCAGGTGTACAATGTGTGCGTCTCTCTTCCTCCTCTTCGGTCTATTGCAGTGTGTATACCGTGCGGGCGCGCTCTCGGTTTACGAGATGAGCCAACGAAAGGGGCGCACACCGGGTGAGGCCACTTTAGTGGAGAAGAAGAAAAAGGCCCGAGAGGGGGTATGAGCGGGCAAGGCTGCACTGGCGTCGCGCTGCTTTATGAAAATGATCGTTTTTGGTTTTTACGGCCGGGGTCGCGCGATAAACGCTACATTGTAGCTCTCCCGGCGATTTATCGGGTAATTGCCTCGGTCCCGCGCGTTACTTCGCGCCTTTACCTTCGCGTTACTTTACACGCGCAGCTGGCACTCTCCTCTCTTTCTCTGTCTCTCTTTATTCCTCTCTATCTTTGCCCGATAGCCAGTGTAAATACAAAGATGCACAATGATAATTTTAAAGGACTTTATTTCTTGGTAGGCATTTTTGGGTCGTTCGCAGCGATGAGGAGAATTCATATGTGATTACACGGGTTAACGCTGTATATTCACGGCATCGTAATTGTTTATTATCTTTTTGATTGTTCAATGCCTCTCTAATCAAATTGCTGGATAATAGATATACCAATTATAGAATTCTTCGTTACTGTGTCTTTTAATATTTTTAATACAGATGCATTCGTATGCAAAAGAAAGAATAATACCGAATCGCGTCAGTAAATCAAAACGGCCAATGTCACGCGTTTTTAATTATCGACACCAAGGGCGTTCCGGTGTAAATCACGCGAGCCTGCGTTCCAAAACGAAATTCATCAAATCAGCGCTTTAATTACAAAACGAAAAAGAACAAGGAGAAGGGGAGAAAGCAGCAGCTGAAGAACAAGAAGCAAAAAGCGGGCGTGAGTCCATAACGCGGACAATGGTTACAAGATGAAGAAAAAGAAGAAAGTGGAGGGGGTGGGGAGAAGAAGCGCCAAGTCATAAAGCACAAATGAATTAGTACTTCCCCCCACCTCCCAAGAGTCTTCTCCTCTCGGTTGCACTCTGTGGACATAACGAATCGCCAAAGCCACAGCAGCAGCAGGTTCAACGCGTTCAAGACGACGACGACGACGAGCCGAGTAAAAATACTAGAAGCAGGCACGCGTGCCGGGCAAGTAGGAGATGCTCTCGGGCGCTCATGCTCTCGGAGAATGCGGAACAATTAAAATTAATGCGCGGCCCGGCGGTGGATGGGGGGGCTGCTTCAAAATAAATACGGCTGTCATATGGCGATTAGCTGGGGCCGGTCCACCAAGAGAGAGAGCTGGAGCGCGCCTAAGCCCGACGATGATCGATGCCGGCCATAAATAATGCACCAAGCGCGCGCGCGCGACCCTCCAGTCTCTCTCCCAACCCACTCTTACTCTGACTTCTCGCTCGCGCCCTTTCAAGTCGCCTGGCCCTGCGAACGGGAGCCCTTCCCTGGTCTACCCCCTCGACCCTTGCTTATTCTGCCGATTCAATTGTGCCTGCTCGCTGCCCTCACATATTTATATGCAGCTTTATTTCGTGGGCCCCTGCCTCGCTCTTGCGGCCGAGTTTTGCCAAAGTATGGCGGAAGACGACGCTTTGAGGATGGATGATTGAGTTATATAGCGAGTATGCGAGGAGCCGCCCGTTCCATGAATTATTTCGACGGTTCAGGTGATGGTACGTATTGCCTGAGGGGGATGCCTGATCGAGTGGAGGAATTGTTGATCGGACTACCCGAATATACTTTACAAAACGGGTATTGGATGATTTTTTTATTCCGAATCATACGAATACTAAATTATAAAAGATTATCTAATAGAGTTTCTAGAGCGAGTTAGCTTAAAGTGTTTGGATTACGAACATCGAGAGAGCAAATGAAATTCCACCACGCGCATGAGGCATCAAGTATAGCAGTCGAATTAAATTCGGTAATACGAGAGTCGATGGAAAATCAGATGAATCGCCAGATTATTAGAGCGACGCTCGCAAATCAAGCAAATTACATCGACGAATTCGAATTAGAATATTACCTCCGATTAAATTTCGGCCAGATTCCGACTCGGCTCGAGAACGTCTCGTAAGAGGACTAGCAGCAATATACTCCCACGACTCGTTACTGGCAATATCATTATTTTTACGCAGGCTTATAATCAGAGCCCGGCCGACTGTCAATTTCCGGTAGGCAAGAAGGTGTGATTTCCGTCGACGTGCTTGCACGCGCCCACGTTATGCAAGGGGGAATAAGGGCCCCTGCGCGTCGAGCGTATCGGCCTCTCTCTCTCTCTCTCTCTCTCCCCCGCTTTTAGATCCATTTAATTTCGATCCGGGTTATTAATTATTAATTAGCCCCAGACTCGGGCATTACAACTCTATCGCGCTCGTGCTGGGCTCGGCGAAACGACGTTATGCCATTAACTTGTCGTCCTTCATTATAGTCTCCGGGCAAGAGGAGCGAGAGCTTTTGGCTACGCGCTTTTGAACTCTGATATTCTCGTAAGCTTTCATCTCTCAATTCGCTCGTTTCACAAACTCACGGTTAATTGTAATTTTGGAATAATTAAAGCCTTGTTGTCTGGCTGATTATGCTGTGCGTTTTCGCAAAATTTATCAGGTTAAACGATCGTTTGCAGCGCGTTTCTCGCTTTTTGCGAGAAAGTGCGCTTATATTCTTTTCCGCACGGGTATAGAGATATAAAATAACTTTGGGTATTATTAAACTATAAACCTATAAACGTTTATGGCTCGCGTTTGTACGAGCTCGAGTATTTGACTATAAAGATTAAAACGGAGAGTACGCATGGCTGCACATTTTTCCAGTAATAAACTTTTATTATATCGGCCAACTTTTGTGCATTTTCTCAAATGCAACGTTAAAAACGACGCGCACCTCCAGATTATCCGCGTGTTAATACAGTTGAATCTGCCTGGCTATTTTAAACGTCTATACTTTTAATTCAAACATCAAAGGATTATATTACAAATTGAGGTTTTCGCAAAGCGATGTAAGTAATTGACCGTTAATTTTTCACCGCCGCGACAACTACATTACCATAGTTTTCCATAAAAGTCTCTCCACCCCAAAGAAAAACAATATCAGCCCGACAAGGGCTGTTGTAAGCTTCAACCTGCAATAGGGAAGAAATCCAATTCCCTTGAGCACACACATTTAGTTTCAGCGGAAGCTACTGCCCATCAGAGAGCCAGGCACGCGTGGAGACCAAGTAATTCTAACGTCACCTCGATATTCTCCGAGTATACCGATCGTTTCATTATCCTTGCACTCAACAGTAGTAGTTGTTGCTTGCCCCGGCTTCTCATTGTTCCTTTCCTCGAAGCTGACTAGGTGCTCGCGCGGGCTCCTTTCATTAGAACAATCCGGTGCGGCGAAACTAGCCCCGAGGTCCATTGAACAATCGCGATTCTCCGCGAAAGAAAGGGAGTGAGCGCCGCCGCGGACGGCACGTATTTGTTCTCCCTCTCTTTCCCACTGGTTAGCCCGCAAAACTCGACGTTTCCTGAGCCTCCTCTCCCTCGTTCATCGCTTTATTCATTTCCGCGGCGAGGAGGTATCGCGGAAGGCGCGAGTGTGTGTATTCCTCTCGCAAGTAAACTTTACGCGCGCATCCATAAATCAATATCTCTTTATTAGTCGGCGATGTTTATTTTTGCCGCACAATTCCCCACCACTCGTCTCTACTCCCCCCGCTGTGGCTCTTGGTACTCGTCGTCTCGGCACTCGGAGCACACTCAACAAACGAGCCGCGCATTTGTCAGGCTGGCTGCTCTCTCGCCGTTGCCGTGATAGTACATCGGCATTTACCTGCTATTAATTGCGCGTCAAATTATCGCGCGCGAGCGAGCGCCCGCTGCTATCTGGCAAGGATCGCCGGCACCTATAATAGCTATAAGCTCGCACACCGAGAGAGAGAGAGAGAGAGAGAGAGAGAGAGCAGGCATCGCATGCAGACGACCGAGTCATTAGGCCGCATTGTTGACCGGGAAAGTCGTTAGCGGTACTTTCTACTCAGCAAGGCGCGAATTTCGATTTATTGAGACGTCAAGCTCTACCTCCCTCCCCCCACTGTCTCCCGTCATGCCCTTCCACTCATTGCCCTCTCCCCCCTTGGTGTCGATCCATAGAGAAGAGGACGAGGGGGAGAGGGAGTGCTTGACCTTATCGCGGATGATCGCGCGCCCCGAGAATAGCGCTGTGCACACAGACGGAGAGAGAGAGAGATGTGTGAGCTTCTTGGGGGCCAGCGCGGAAGGAGCGAGATTAGCATCTCCGCGGGCTCCAAGTGTTTGCCGACGAAGCCGCGAATGTCGGGAAGTTTTTCTGCGGACCGGGAGAAGCTTTGATTTCGCCCGCTGATTGATGACGGCCAGGTGGGATTTTACAAAACACTATCCGCGCCACAAGCGGGATCTGTGTGCGAGCCTGTATAGAAGTAGCCCGAGAGATAGAGCGTGAGAAATATTTTCTCCACGCGCTTGCCCTCGAATTAATTATGATGATGGACATGTGTTGAATTTTTCTACGTATATAAACAAGAAGTGTATGTTAACGTTAGAGGTTGCATGCTGGATAAATAAATGTCCGTTTAGAAAAAGAAGCTCTTCAGGATTTTTTAATTTGTCTAAATGTGGTAGAATCCACGCACTTGTTTGTTAGCTTCTAAGAAATAAAGAAGCAAAGGGGAAGGAAGTGCGTGGACGACTTTGGTACGTCGTCGTTCACGTTAGCCTTTAAGAAAGAGAATAAGTGTACACAGGGACAAACGAAAAGAATAGAGAAAAAAAAGTCGTTCGATCGTTCGATGTATAAAAGCTTTCGGCGGCGGGAAATCGTCCGGCAGAGAATCGGGCGACGATGCGTAATGCAGTTATCCGGACACCTTACAAGTCCCTCTAGCCTCACTGCCAGAAGGAGAAGCAGCGCGACAAAGCACATCGGTTCCTTAAAGAAGAAGCAAGGGTCCGGGGCGAGAGCCGAGGGGAAGGGGGTTAAGTAAATTCCGCGGGCTTCGCTCAATAGGCAGGTCGAGAGGTGCGCATAGTGCGAGAGCCGGCTATTGAGGGCTCCCCGGTTATTGTGCGGCTCCTTTCGGCCGGGCTGCTTTTTTTCCGGCGCGCGCGAGGGAGTTTTCCGGCTGTTGCCATTGAGAGCGTAGACCGCTTCTCCCTCTCTCTCGCGAGTATAGAAGCCCCTGACAAATCGACGCTTGTCGCGCGCGTGCCTCTATTCTTCGAGGGAGCGACGACGTCTCGCGCCAAGGGCCGAGAGCGAGCGCGCGCGACTTGACTACCCCACCCCGCGTCCACCCACCCAGCCTTCGGGCCCTTTCTTCCACCTTTTAGATTTATCACATGCCGCTTTCCTCTCTCGAGTACGTGTGTGTACACGTATGTATGTTCCGGGCATAAATAACCCCCATAATGGGAATCTATAAGCTCCCATAACAGACTTCCTCTTGGCCCTTTTCCTTCTCGATACTTCTCATCCCCCTCTAGCCACATGAACGCCCGTGTGTGACTCGATCGCGCTATTCTTCAAGGGGCCTTCGACTTGGTTTATTCTTACTCCCTTTGCTTCGCTAACTCGCCCATTTACGCAGAATTATTTCAACTTCCAAACGTTCTAGGAAAATTATTGCTGCTTGTTAATAATTTTCAGTATAATGCGATTCGGATGTTGTTGAGTTACGAGTTTAGCGCAAATGCATCAACTTTTACGGGAATGCAATACCTTGGTTGAACTACTAAAAAATTATGGAAAATACAAATTATAAAATTAGTCGTCGTTTCGTAATAAAACGAATTTCTACACGTAAAAAAAAGTATAAACAAAAATTACAAAAATTTTTAATAAAAATTACTATACTGTATAGCTCCGGTGGTACATACTCGGTTTATAGGAAA